>JACEFO010001660.1:0-25634 GCA_015342445.1 Digitaria exilis | reverse complement strand
GTTTCCCACATCACAACATCAGTGCTACCGAAACAATCCATATGGACTCTCCGTGTTGCGAATGCTTCTATAGAGAAGTTTCTTTTAAAATAGGTTGACTACATCGGCTCTCCACCTCACTGAGATGATAAAATGTCAACACTCAAGAGGTCCTTGTAAGAATTTACGCAGTACAAGCGGTACGGCACATCGTTCTCATTGCCGGGCCATCCCTGCGAGATTCAAGGAAAAAAAAAAACTCAATTTTTTTAGGAAAAAAAACTCAAAGAAAAAATGTTTCCCTAAACTAAGCTATCGCTATATTAATACCGCCATGCATGACTGATGACTCGTGTGTGCTCTGAGCAACCTGTTATTGCTGTTCCTTGGCAATCACGGCACTGCCCTAATACAAATTATTGATAAAAGTACTTGTAGAGTTGTGTAGAAACAGGTCAACAAACACTTGTTCCTCTGTGGTGAGTTTCATACTTGTGACTTGTCCTCTGGAGACACAGACCGGTGACAGCTCAAGCTGGCATTGTTCACCGAAACAATCGTCGCCTGCCGTTCTGCGTTCGGGAGAGTGCCCTAGAATTTTAAAATGTTTATTAGGGCCTGAGCCAAGTAGGCAAGTAAGCCGAATATATTTTGTAATACTCACCAAAAAAACCCAAAAAGATTTTCGGTAATACACGCGCCTTACGTCCGGCGAATATCGGACGCTCCAGCACTCACTCGCGTGTTTGCAGCTGTAATTTTATAAATGTTTTTCATGTCCACATGTATGTGGACAAACTTGCATGTTTCAATATTTTATTTGGATGTTGCAAAAAATATTAATGTGCAACATTTCTGCTCTAATGTTTCTGCTCTAATGTTTCAATATTCAATATTTTCATCTCTTTGGACAGTTAATATGTTTCAATTTTGAAAATATTTCTGCTCTAATGTTTCACTTTCATCATCAATGTGTGCAATATTTGTGTTAAAATGTTTCACTTTTACCGTCAATGTTGTAATATTTTTTTTTCAATGTTTCACTTTCACTGTCAATGTTGCAGTGTTTCTATTTTAATGTTTCACTGTCAGTCAATGTTGCAAAGATTTTGTTCTAATGTTTCACTATGTCACAGTCAGTGTTACAAGATTTTTTGTTCTAGTGTTTCACTTGCATCGTCCGTTGCTACGCCCAGACATCGACGTCCGGGCGCGCTAGCAAGTCCAAAAGAAAGTAAGATGCGTTTTTTTTTTCCACGATTAAACGACGACGATCAGTTTTATGTTTGAAGCAGTTGCTGTTCCAGATATGAAAGGTTGTGCGCCTTTTTCTTTTGGAATTGTGGATGAAAGCTTGTGAATCACTTGTGAACCCCTAGGGCAGGTTGCTGCTATGCATTGGAGCAATGAAAATTTATCCATTGATGAATTGCACATTTTCTCAGTTTTTGCAGCTTTGGTTTTAATTTGAATCCACATGCCATTAATATAGTATGAACATGGCCTAGTTGTGGAACAGCACACAAATTAATCCAGAAGCGAACAACATTAAGTTGGCCCAAAGACAAACTCATATCCTAGGCCCAATCTGTCCGGTCCCCATACTGTGCAGAAAAAATACCAAATTGCCACATAACTGAATAAAGGACGGCCTGAGCAAAACATATTTTGCTCTTCGGCCCAACGGAGGTTAATCGACGCGCCCACGGCAACGTAGACTTGCGCAAACCGATTTCTCCGTACCAACTATTTTTTTGCAAATTTTTTTTTAAACCTACCGATTTCTCTATGCAAACTTCTTTTTGTAATTTTTTTATTTTTAAACCCAGTTTGCTCCCGTAGAGAATCATGTGCTCTAATCACAAGACTAGAGGCCCGGAGTTAATTTACATTAATTTTATAATGATGGAGATGAGTAATTTAGATACATTTAGTGATAAGGGTTACTTTAATTTATTTCATAATGACAGAGGTAGAAAAATAACAAATCATATGGCTATCATTTTTTTAAACCTACCGATTTTCTCTATGCAAACTTCTTTTGTAATTTTTTTATTTTAAACCAGTTTTGCTCCCGTAGAGAATCATGTGCTCTAATCACAAGACTAGAGGCCCGGAGTTAATTTACATTAATTTTTATAATGATGGAGATGAGTAATTTAGATACATTTAGTGATAAGGGGTTACTTTAATTTATTTCATAATGACAGAGGTAAGAAAAATAACAAATCATATGGCTATCATCATTACGCGGTTGCTGAATTGGTGGTAGGATGTTTGTGACTTTTATAAGAACTTATAGGATGTCTCTATTTTCGTAGACTTACGACTTAGGATTCGAGATGGCTTCACATGACGGCTTCAAAATGAATCTCTAATTAGTAATAATAATATTGCGCATCAAGAGAAGGGTTTTTCAAACGTCCTCTATCACTTTTCATATATCAGGGTTTGTCACTTGCTTGCGCAGATATTTCAAGCATCCGTGCATGCATCTTATCAGGAAACCGATGAAATGCCAAGGTACAACAAGGTCGAAATGATCGATGGAGTTGCCCGTTTTCTGTCGGCTGATTACCAAACTTGTCCGGTCGAAGCCTGAAGGAAATACCTGGCAGACCGGCCGCTCGCTCTCTATGACATCATGGCACCATGTACGCTGCATGGCTCTAGCTAGATCCCCTCTTGTACGTAGGCCATGAGGACGCTAGCAATCTGTTGCTTCGTCTTGTCTTCATCCTAACGAAACAAGAGAGGACCTACGTAACGTACCTGTCCGTCACTAGTTTATATATGCATCTATATTAAACTGCCGGAAGGAAACAAAGTCGATCAATGGATGATGATGACATGCTGTTCATCATCATCGATGGCATGTGATGAGGCATAGCAGGGATGAGGGGGATCCAAGCCTAATCTAGCTACCCGCGTCGGTTGGATCGGACAGAACGAGACGACGAGCGGCGCAAGAAACCAAAAACTCAAAACATGACCGGCGACGACGGGGATAGGACTCGCCAGAGAGAAAACTCAACACCTAAGGCCTGAAGCAAACTTAGGCTAGCATCTAGCATGGCCCTGCGCCATGCATTGACATGCCTAATTAATTAAAATTATTTGTTACTGAAGATGAATTAAAAGATAGCAAATGCATTGCAAATTAATGCCACCACGTTAACCGACGGTGTCGTCACCCGGCCATTCACTACTAGCGAGAGATCGATCGAGTAGTCTCTGTTAATCCCGGAACTAATACTACGATCCTGCAGTCAAACAAAGCAGCATAGCCTTGGAATATCTTCGTTTGTTAATCGGGACGGGCTTGGAATATCATGTGATGCACTCAGCTCCACTGACTAACCTTTTTCGTAGAGGGGGCAAACAAACAATGACCTTACTAATATAGTAATATGCCCCCTAATATGCAAATTAATTATACAATAATAAATGACACGTCATGTGTGCTTGTTTGTTTCTGCCATATGCTTACTTAGGGCCATCCCCACATTGACACGCTAACAAAAAGATGACCCAAAACTGAAGCTTGCAGTGTTCTTGCAGAAGGAGCATACACATCTCCACTACCTGTGAACCTGCCGGCCGGCCAAAAGGTAACAGAATCCCCAAGCAAACCCCAAGACCAGACGTTGTTCCTCCTCAAATAACCTTTACAGGAAAAGATCGATCGGAATCAAAGGCGTAGTCCTAGTCTAAAGTTACTTGCCGGTACCTAAATAAAGTTGAAAAAGAAATTCACCAAGCAAATCATGAACCGAGATGCGTGCATGGATGCCTAGTTAACAAAAAATCAACGTGCGTTTGCGGTGGCATGACGTCACGGGAATGCAGACAAAGAGCCTGGTACGTGGGGCCCCCGTTGGGGTAATAATTGGGCAGCATTGTCCACATTGGCAGCAGCTTTGATGAATCATTGCAGCAGTGTTCTTGGAGAAGTTGATTAGGCGCTAGTAAATTGCTGGGAGCAGTCCACCGATCCCACGCAGGAGAATAGTTTAGGATCCGAGGCCCCTCCGATCCTCCACTAAGGACAAACTTGATTCCCTTGCATCATTATATTAGGGTTCCGTATAAATGCATATATAAATAAATAAACAAACAAAAATCTAAACTATATACTGTATGTGCTGGCAGCTGGAGCTTCCTATCTGTACTTGCTTCGTTGGCTCTTGTGCAAGCAAGGGAAGGCTTGTTAAGCTGTTAAGTTTATTTGACAACAACGTGCGTGGGGAAAAAAAAGAATGGTTGTTGCGATCGCTGCCCGCTGGTGGCCGTGTCAGCGTGTGCGCGGCAGCGGCGGCCGGCGGCGGGAAGATCGCGCCACCGAACGCCGAAGCCGTTAGCGGCGCCGGTGGCCTCTCCGACGACGGCGAGGGAAGATGCGGCGTCCGCTGACAAGGCCCCCCTGACCGACGCCCTGTCGTTTCCGCCATTAACCGCGCTCTGGCGCAGCTCTTGTCCGGCTCGATCAGATATTCAGATCATTGGCCACGCACGCACGCCACGACGACGAGGGTGCATCGTGCATGTGCATGCGTAGCTTCCAGGAACTAGGCACGTGAGGCGCGGCCGTGCATCGCGGCCCGGTTTTAATTTTACTACCCGTGTGTCGACGGGATCCTGAGTACGGCCACTGTGCGGCATTTACGTACGCATGCATGGGCAGGCTGCTTGCTCGTGCAGCTACCATCGGAGGGAGATTCTTCGAGCCAAAACGATGCTAGATCTCTGATTTGGGACGATGGACACGGACGCGCCAGCGGGGATCCGCGTCAAATGCAACATATGAGTATTTCAATTTGATGAAAAAGTTCAAACTTTATAGATCTCGAATGGTAATTAGTAGTCAAATTTTGTGTGTGTGTGATAAAAATGTTACAACAACAGATTCTTGTCTGAATGTTGAAAATTATTTTCAAAATATTTTCAAAACGTTACGCATTTAATTTAATTTGTTGCAACTAACAATATATTGCAAGAAAAAAAATAAAAATCCCAATATACTTTTCACAAATTGTTTTCTAAGCAAAATAAGTACGCTTACGTGCCCAAGTTCATATATACAATTTTGTCATGGGGACAAATGAAACAGAAATTGACATCCCTCCTAGAGAGACATGTTTTCGGTATGTGGACGAATGATCGTTTTTCTAGTAGTGCGTACTAATTGCCACAATAGTGCTGGCCAGTGACCACCATACGAGGAGACATGAGAGTGATCGAATTCAGAATCTTACCCGATCTGATCTTCCAATCCCACCATCCACTACTAGTAGCTACAAGATGAGTGAAGGACGGACGTATTCACCTACAACAATGGCTAATCGCTGTGGGTGATGATTGCGACAATAGTGTTGCTACCAGCAAGCACGGCAAATCATTCTGCATTTGGTGTCAGAAAAAAAAAATCTTGCTGAACTACGTCACCAGCATTTCTGGTGAGTCAGGGTACGGTGAAAGCATATATGCAATGTGGTTTTGTGGTAGACTGCAGAAGACGAGAGAAAAGACGGCAACCGTAGCGTGCGGGAGGAGATCGATCGGATCCATCAAAACAGAGAGGGAATGTGGTAGCATATAGTATACTGTACACCTTGGAGCTAGTCAGGTAGAGTTGGGTCGTTGGGAGACGAAGAGGGTCGAAGCAGGTCCGCGTAGAGTAACTTTGCAAGTGAACAGTGCGCAAAGGCTTGGTTAACAGCAACAAACAGTTACATATATATTGGATAAAACATAAGATGGTTAGTACAACTATTATTGTCCATATGTGATACGGATCGGAGAAGGTACAGTCTCTCCGTATAAAGAACCCTCCTGGATGCCCTCATGAATAATGTTACAAATATCTAGTAGACCTACTAGATGAAACAGAAGCGACAAGGACAGACGACGTGTCTATATGATGAAGAACCGGCAGGGGATCGGATCGGAAACCCATGGGCTGATAGATCGAGCTGGCTAAACTCGTAGTCGTAGCTTGCTTAACGTCGCACGCCGTCATCACCTTAATTGTTAGCCAACATATTTTGCGCGCAGTTTTGACGTATACTACGGTGGATGGAGATTCCCGCGCACGGCGTTGTGTCAAGAGTCTATGACCCTTCACTCTGCCATTCATGCATCCGATCTGTTGCTGCATGTTCCTTCCTGTTTCGATGTCGGCATTTGTGTACGTTAGTCGCCGATACTACGTGAGGTCACTAACCATGCATTAACTAAAACGGGATTTGTATATATAGGCCTATATAGCTGGACACAAAAGAACTTTAATAATCTTCAAAGCACTATACTAAATTAAATCTACAACATCAAATTAGTTTTTTTATTACTGCTACAAAGAAATATCTTGATAGTCTATTTATTGTTTGGTATTGTAGATACTAAAATATTTTTTCTATAAACATGATTAGAATTAGAGAAATTTGGCTAAGCACAAAAAATTACCTATGCATGGAGTATTTTTTTTTACTGGAGAAGAATGGCTTATGAAACGGTGTACTGGCTCCGTCCCAAAATAAATGACGCTTTTGACTTTTAGACATCACGTTTGATTATTAGACATCATGTTTGACTATCTGTCTTATTCAAGATTTTTGGATAAATGCTAAAACAAACATGTTATGATAGAAGTACATTTAATAATAAAACAAGTTATGAATAAATAGATAGTATTTACATATTTTTTTAGTAAGATGAATTGTCAAACATGATGTCTAAAGCAAAAAAAAAACACCATCTATTTTGGCACAGAGGGAGTATATTTTGCAAAGGATCTGGAGAAGTCCATTGATGACGACAGTGTGGCTTTACCAGCTTTATTCTGATGCTAGCTAGCTACACAGAATCGTTAATTTATTCCAACAATTTGGTGTACCCGACCGGCCACTAGTCCATTCTTCACAAAACACTTGATTCACACTTCCTCGTCCCATTATTTCCACTTTGTTGATCCCATTTTCCTAGTACGAAGTATATGCCATTTCGCCGACGCAATTGTGTAGTTTCTAGTTCGTGTTAGTGGCCTATTAATCATGCTTGCATCGACAGGCAAGAAGGTAATAGGTCTGGCATTTCATGCGCCCCATCATTCGGAGAATTAAAGAAGAGATGGAAAAGAAAGGAAAAAGATGGAAAAGAGAGGATGACGAATGGTGGCGTGATATGGTGACGGCGATGGTGGTGGTGGTGTGGTGCATGCATGGTGCTTCCTGACCCAACCCCATCTAGAAACCAAGGCAGCACAGATAACTCGGCTTTGGAATATGACGACATATATATGCATGATTGTTGATTGATGGATGGATAGATAGATCAGTGGTTATGATGAGATGTGCTGATGAAATGATCGCTGTGCAAAAACTAAGTGCGTAACCATATGGATTGCCTCTTTAGTTTAAGCAAATAATGATGGTCAATCAGTTCGTGTAAACTAGGTTTTAGTCTGTTTTTTTTGTACTGATCGCACAAGTTGCCAAATTAGAGAGAGAGAGAGAGAGATAAAGAGAGAGAGAGGAGGAGGAGTTTTTTTTTATTATGACAAGATGAGTTAACTACATGACCTCTATCAGTTCGTGTAAACTAGGTTCTATTCTGTTATTTGTACTGATCACACAGGTTGCCACATTTTAGAGAGAGAGATAGAGGGGGGGGGGGGGCAAGTTGTTGATTATGATCACACTAGATTGATTGCCAGAATGTGAGGCAAGTTAACTACTCCCTCCCGTCTGCGATATCGTGTTATCCAATAACACTCGATTAATTACCAGCCGGCTGTGATATGATGTGCTTTTTGACATATATGAATAACGAGAGTTGGAGATGACAACTACTATGCATCCACATCACACAAAGCGGCCGTTTATCGCTTCGTTAGAGGAGCACGCACCAGTAACTTCGAGCACAAGGTTCGAATATGCTCAGATATATAATACTCCCTCCGTCCCAAATTGTAAGTCATTCCAAGATTTTTGGAGAGTCAAACTATTTTCATGTTTGACCAAAATTATAGAGTGAATCATAAAAATTTATGGAACCAAGTATATATAATCTAAAAATATACTTAATCAAGAAGTGGTACTTATTTGGTATCATAAATCTTAGTACTTTGTTATATAAATTTGGTCAAATTTGAGATAGTTTGACTCCAAGAATCTTGGAATGACTTACAATTTGGGACGGAGGGAGTAAATAGCAGTATTCGTCACGGAAGCTCCAGTATACTCCGTTCAACTCAGAGAAGGAACGTTGACACATGCAGCAACTAACGAACTGAGCTTTATTTCCTATGAAGCTCCGTAACGTACACACCCTCCAGCAAGCAGGAAAGTTGAGGTTTTGCTACTTCTGACTGCCCTGTTTGTGAAACATGCACCAATGAAATTATAGATAGACTATGATAATTCACAAGCTATATTATAATTTAACAAGCTGCTCTTTTCGAACTTATAGATTATAGTCTAGAGTATATTAGTTGGGTGAAAAGCAAACATGCTCTTTACTACTGCAAGCAACCTATAGGGACTATGTTTGTTTGCCTCAAAATTTACGTAATCGGAATTGTACAGTTTGTTACACTAATCAATTGTGGGCAACATACAACTTTGATTATTATTCAGATTATATAGTACCTCTAGAGTATCATAATCCTATAAGCTACGCAAGGGGTGCTTATTTCAGATTGTTTCTACATTTCCTATCTGTACCTTCAATAATTTGGGCAAACAAACAACCCTATGGAGAATAGATAATCTACAACCAATAATATGAATTATATAATTTAACACCAATAAGCTGGATTGTATAATCACTCACGTAGACAAACGACAGGGCCTTACTAAGCTGATTCATTTTTTTTAACTATGCGTAGCTTCCTTTGTGGCGATGGGAAATGACTGCCATAAGACTTCATCTGAGTGATGGTCACGATGACAAAAAAAAAATGAACTGATGGAGTGATGGCTGTCCTAATAACGTTGTTATGATGACTGGAGATAGATCCAACGGTGGCCTTGACTGTGGTGATGATGGTGCGACGGGGCATCACTCTTATTTTCGCCAAAGACCATAGGTGTTGGAGGTCGGATAGATCTGGGCACGAACACAAAAAGAGATGCGTCGAGAGGACGGTGGTGGGGAGTGACAAGTGAGCTTGTGTCATGTGTGCAGTGTTTTTTTTTTCGATACTTTGTCGTGGCCACAAGGTGGCAGCAGGGGATGCGAAGGAGGCACCAAACAGCAGCCCAGGAGTAAGCATGCATGCATCGAACACAAGTAGCTAGACAACCTGCATTCTAAATTACAATTTATTTGACTTTTTTACCATAACTTTAACCACTTATTTTATTTTAAGAAAATATACAATTTTAATCAAATTTAAATCATTCTTAAAGAATTTGTATTAAAAAAAAGTAAGTCATAAAATAAATATTTTGTATAATTTTTTGAATAAGACAAGTGATCGAGCTTAGGGTAAAAAGACAAATGGATTGTAATTTGAAACGAGTGGAGTATACATGCAATGCAAGTGGATCATCCGATAATTACGTGTGCAATACTGTTACCACTTCTTTTCATGACCATAGCGATACCGCCCAGCTGATTACCCCCCCTGGCCCCTGCCCTTATGTCTATGTCATTTAAGACTAACAAATTAATTTAACATTTAAGGACGGAGGGAGCACCTCACAAAAAGATCATGTCTTGAAGATATAGTTACAGGCTTCGAGATTATTTCATATAATAAATAAATAGACTATATGCACAAAAATCTAAAAAACAAAACTCACCACAAACATTATGCTCATGTCACATATCCTGTCATCGACAGCAGCAACAGAAAGCACCGGCAGATGGCATGATTAAACAACACGAGACGTATGCGGAATTAAAGCATGGCACCATGGAGGCAACTAAGTGCAAAAGTCGCTCCTTTCCACCAGACGTCGCCCCCAGATAAGAAAACTACGGCCATTAGTTTCGAGGGCCAGCCAGGCCACCCATTGGACGCTGCAAAAGATTTCAACCAGTTTTTGTCCCTCTCCCACTATGGTTGGAGGCGGCCACACTCACTCGACCTTTTCTTGTGCAACTTATCAAAAAAGAGGTGTGCAACTTTAGAGCAGCAACTAGTTTATAATTCCATCCAAGGAAAGAAAAACTGCTCATTACTTACATAACATGTCTAATAAAGCAATAGAAGATACTAGTCGAACAATAGCTCAAATTATGCTTCCATCATTCCATGAAGCGGAAGCATAAAAACCGAGCTTTTGCGAGAATTGAAAGCATACATGGACATGATCATAGCACAAGACTATATAGATGGTACATGTAAGTTCGAATCATACCGTTCTTAATTTTGCATCGTGCCAACCAAATTTATAGAAATGGATGATTTGTTTGAAATTATTGATATTTTCCATAAATCCTAAGCATAAGCCCTCGTGTGCCTCCCGCCATAATTGGTTGATCTTTTACTAACTGCATCATGCACTACACTAGTTAGCCATTGATTCGGTGGCCATTATTAAAGTAAGAGAAGCAGTCTATGTTTACTAAGATTAATCAGCGGTATAAGATCGATCGGCGAAAGAACGAAGGCAGGAAGAGGAAGCTAATTAAGACCAATACAGGCCGTGAGCTGTGTCGCTTTGGCGTCAAATCATGCTTAACAAACTAATTAGAACGTGGCAAGTTGCTTTGCTTCCAATTGGTGCCCTTGATTATCTTTTTTATCTGAAGGGAAAAAAGGTGGGCTTGATGAGGGTTTAATAAGAGTGGAGCGCGTCATGTAGTGGACGCTGCCGTCATCTCCAACCAACGTACCAAAGCGTATTGCTTTAGCTCCGATCGATTTCTGCTAGCTTTTTTTTTTTGTTTTAATAGGCGCCTTGGTTGCGTTGTTAAGGTAAGCAACACTGCTGCACAGTGCAGTGGCTACGTTAGCTAGCGTGAGTTGAGTGAGCCGTGAAGAGTACTGTCGCTGAGGTGTCACGCCATGTCGAGTGCTTTAATTCCGCCCCCCCCCCCCCCCCCGGCGGAGAATAAAGCGATCGATCGCTCACATACGTCGTGTGGGCCGGCCGTGTGTGTGGATGGCGTGGCCGAAAAGGACCTTCGTTCAGGGATATTTAAGTCATGTTTGTTTAAACGAGTGATTGTATATTCAAGTTTATTAGCGCGAAATCATAGTAGTATAATTCAGTCCGTATTGTATCATCTCTATAGAATTGTTTCTTCTTTGCCAAAATTGCTGCTCCATTTTCATGCCATGCACCGGACACCGACGTGCAGTTGGATGTATAGAAGTTGTGCAGACAAGCACGCACCGCACCGCACGACGCCTGCAATTATTCGGAATAGCGTGGGCGGCGTGTAGTGCGGGTACGAGTACTATGGCAGTTGACTCGGCGACACCACGAGCCAGCGCACAGAGCTTAGCCCCGGAGAGAGATCATCCAGGCCGCTGGCTCCGCTGCGGCGGGCGCATCCTCGCCGTCGATGATCGGGGCCTCCCGGGCACCCCCGGCGCGCCACGAGCCGGCCGCCCAGTGCAGTCCTTGCCGCGCGGGTCAGCTGCCACGTTCGGGAGGGCCCACGAGTGCCGCGAGGCGGTGGCAGCTGACGTCGCCCACCGCCGCTGCTGCCGGACTGGAGGGGCCCTCCCATCGGGAGAGCTCCTCCCGTCCGCGCGGCTCGTGTGACGTTATCTTTCCTCTCAGCTGCCATTGCCTCTCGTGTCAGCGGCAGGCGGCAGCTGGAATTTCCTGGCTAATTAATGTGACTTCTCGAGATGATGATGTTCCTCATCATCTCATGGGTTGTACTACTAGAGTCGTGGTGTTTTCTTTTTCCCACCCGTTACTTATAAAATTAAGTTTTATGCACAACATACGTAGATGATGTAATCATGTAAGCCGCGATGGAAAAAAACACCTAATCGTACACGAACCAATCAGTTCTTTATCAAAACATAGCATGCTACTACTATGTGCTTGGTGTGTACCAACCAAACGGTACATGCATGTATGAACGTGGATGAGAACTTGATCAGGTCCTATAAATGTGGTGGGCTTTAATTTGAGATTTTGGATTGTGGCTGGTTTTTAGTTTGAGAATTCGTGTGGGATTCAGCTTATACATGAGAAAATATACGCGCGAAAAGATAGCGATGTAGACGTGGCTAAGTGCGCATAAAGATGACCCTATCTTGACGAGATACGAACCGGTGGCTAATAAGTTGCAGCCCTAGTGTGTGGCATGATAAAAGTAGCGATATGTCAAAACCGTGACACAATATAGGCTAGGTCTCGGAGCATGCCGAGCTTGTTCAATTACCTCTGTAGCCGAGTAATTGTAGGAGTTTTTATGTAATGTTACTTACTACTTGTCTATAGCTTAACTTGTTTGCTAAATAAATATCAAATAGTTGAATTAATATAAGCTTATTACCTTGTAAATATGTAATTTTCTGCTGAACAAAACATGCCATCTATATCTTTCATATGTGATCAAAAGGTCAAAAACCACTCCGAATTAAACTACTATCCCAATTTATTATGTATAAAAAACAATAGTCTGTCAGTTCGTTTTGGAAATGATTATATCGTTGCCTCTCGACTTGCGCTACATACATACCCCAAAACACACCATGTGGCGAAACATTGGCAATTGCTATTTGTCCCTTGAAACGACTGCTTCCCGTCCGCTTTGCTTGTTGGATTCAACAGCCAAGCTACTGTTCCTCCCCGTCCAGCCACGTGACGCCATCCCTGGCCCACCGTCTCCCGTCACCTTCCGCCTGACGTCACGCCCCCCATGTGCGCCGGCCCCTATATATACGGTGCCTCCCCCACGTCCTCCCGCCACGGATCTTGACGGCGACCACCCCACCACCCACTCACCCACTCAAGAGTTTGCTCACGCCGTGAGTTGCTAACCGGCGACGAGCTGCGCGGTGAAATTTGCTTAATTCTCTGCTCCTCTCCTCCTGGAACCACCGGCGGCGGCGAAGTATATGATGATGCAGGGGGGCGGCGGCGGCGTGAGCTGCGCGGTGGCCGGCGAGGCGGCGTCGGCGGGGACGCCCCAGCGGCGGCGGAGGGCGCTGGGGCTGACCATCGACCCGGCGGGCGACGTGGAGGCCCCCGCGGAGCGCATCGGGCGGCTGGTCCGCGAGAGCCCCGTGGTGATCTTCGCCCGGCGCGGCTGCTGCATGTGCCACGTCATGCGGCGGCTGCTGGCGGCGGTGGGCGCGCACGCCACGGTGATCGAGCTCGAGGAGGCCGCCGAGGAGGCGGCGGCGTCGGCCGCCGCGGCCGCCGCCGTCCCGGCGCTGTTCGTCGGCGGCGCCCCCGTCGGCGGGCTCGACGGGCTCATGGGCCTCCACCTCAGCGGCCTCCTCGTTCCCCGCCTCCGCGAGGTCGGCGCGCTCTGCGGCTAGCGACGCTATCGACGACGGCCGCCGCCGCCGCCGGAGTACGCGAGAGGCCGGGTGGGTTGGCTTTGGCTTGGCCTCTGTAGATACACGGGTACGTTACGTTACGGAAATTAGGGGAAGTCTAAGGGGTATGGAGCTAAATGGATGGCATGGCCTGTGTGACTGCTTTGCGTGGCTTGTGGTCTGCTATCCGGGCTGTGTTGAGAGGGCTGGATAAAGTTAAGGGGCTTCCGTGAGAAATGTATGGGTCTAAATGTAATTAATACGTTTTCCTCCACAGGCAGCGTTGTCAATTTTCTCCTCTTCACTCTCTGGAGTGGTGTGGGTGTAGAGTCCTGACGGACTAAACAACCCTGGCGGCCCATCCTATGGGCCGGCCCATGAACAAGACTTGACGTACAAGACAAGGAGTAGTCCTGGTCGGTTTGGATATACTGTATTAGGGAATTAGAGATAAACTTGTAAAAGTCTCCTAGTCCTATACGGTTTCCATGTAACCCTACCTCCCGGACTATATAAGGCGAGGTAGGGACCCCCCTCAAAACACGTTCATCAATACAAGATACACCATACAGGACGTAGGGTATTACGCTCCGGCGACCCGAACCTGTCTAAACCGTCTCTTGTCACCTTCGGCTCTAGATTCTCGACGACTTCTCCCAAACCCTTCTCTCGGGGCACCCCTCGAGAACCCAGTCAGCATAAATCGCCGACACTTTGGCGCCGTCCGTGGGATACTCTCGTCGAGTTTTCAAGTAAAGAGTCGATGGCCACCTTCAGCGCCTCCATCGTCACCAAGTTCGAGGCAGGCGCCTCTTTCATCTTCGGCTCCTGGCTTTGCACCGCAAACCAGGAAGGCGAACTTCAACGTCAACTGCGCGACGAGGCGGTTGCATCAACTCCGCCACACGCGCAGATCGCCCCGCGTGGATTTCGGAAGACTCCGGATTCCGACACGATCTCTGGATCGTATCCTACTCGGAGGAGTACGTGGCGCCCGAAGCAGATCCAATCCCGGGCAGACCACGACAACTCAGCCCCTACCAAGGGGCAGGATCAAGCCACGTGTCCTCGACTCCCCGGCGGGCTCCGGATCACTTCCGAGTCTCGCCAGGGTTCTACAATCCGGACCGTGACAGCAACCCCGCGGGTACCCAGGAACCTTGGTTCCAACTCCCGCGGGACGAGGACTTCGCCACGTGGACCGCGCGCAGGCCAGTTTCCCTTTGGGCTAACAAACTCAGCCGCGGTCCACCAGAAGCAACTCAAGAAGAAGGTTCTCCAACCCCGCGGAGCAACCTCGGATCTTGTCATGACCACAACCCCCTCAGGGGTTATCGTTCATTGGCCTGGCATGGATCCCGAGGCGGCTCTGTTCGAAGCAAACGTACCTATCACGGTACGAGACATTCAACCTCTGCTTCCTTTCCAAGAAGGCAGAGAGCTACTTGTTACCAAGGGTAACAAAAGAACCGGGCTAAAGAACCCCGGTCGCCAGTCCTGCGTGCTCCTCAGCGAGCACAGCGATGAAGAAGTCGTCTCCGACGACGCACCAACGGAGGAAGGAGAAACCGACGCGGACCGGGAGCTCCGTATCGAGCGCAATCGCAATCGCGCCCTGCGACGTCGCTTCATCAAGAAGAAGAACCTCAATCCTGAGTTCGACAAGCAGGAGATCTTCAACTCCCCCGTGGCCAACATCTTGTTCGGGGTCAGCGTCTTCGAGGGGTTCCAGACAACCCCTGAAATCAACCTCGCCAAGGCTCGCCTAGAAGCCGCAGCGGTCATGGTCGATCGCTTGGATGGAGGCCACTCCTCATCCAAAAGCAAGAGTTCTTCGCGCCAGCAAGCACCGTCGGCCAAGCGTCAGAGCAGCCACTACGGCAGCTCCGCAGGCCAAAACAAGGACAAGAACAGGTCTCGCGAAGAACCCGCCGTCCTCGCGAGAACCTCCCAGGTCCCAGCGTCGCGGAGAACCCCGTCCAGCTCGCTCTCATAACACACCCAACGACGCCCGCAACGACATCATCCGGATCAGAGAGGGAAGAGCCACTTCCCACGTTGCGGATTCGGCGGGCAGATGCGGCGTCCCCAATCCCGATGCTCTTCCATGCTACACACGTGCCATCCGCATCAGCTCCTTCCCGCGGAAGTTCAAGCCGCCAGGCATTACCCACTTCGACGGGAAGCAAGACCCAAACATCTGGCTGCGCAGATATTCCTCGGCAATTGAAGCATCAGGGGGTGATGACATCTCCAAGATGCTCTACTTCCCAGTTGCGATGGAGCAGGGTCCTCTTACCTGGCTTGAGTCCCTCCCTCCAGACTCCATCGATAGCTGGCACGCGCTGAAGAAGGCTTTCGTCTCCAACTACCAGGGTTCTTTCGAGCGCCCCGGTAGCAAGTATGAACTCCGCGCATGCAAGCAGAAGCCAGAGGAGTCCCTGCGCGACTACAACAGGCGATTCTTCGCCATCAAGGCATCCTGCGTTCCCATCCCCCGACTCCGAAGTCATTGATTACTTTCAAGAAGGGATGACGGATCGCACCCTCTTCCGTGACTTCGGTCACAAACCGTCCTCGCGACCTCGAGGAATTCCGCGCACTGGTGTCCAATTGGATGGACACCGATGATCAAGAACGGGAGCGCTACGGCAAAAGACCCAACAACCCTGGGCGCAAGAACCAGGAGGACAACAGGGATCAGCCGCGCGACTCCTTCCAGCGCAACGGCAACAACCCACGGAAGCGACCACACAACACGGTCGCAACCGTTCAAACCGTCCGCTCCGCCAAATCCGCGCAGCAACGACGAGAGGAGTTCAACAAACTTCTCAAGAAGCGCTGCCCCTACCACACCGACGGCAAGCACACCATGGGCGAGTGCGTGCTCCTCCGGGAGACATTCAGCACCCCCAATAAGAAGCAGAAGCCGGCTGGTGACGGAAACGACGACCACGACAAGGGAGACAGCGGTTTCCCAGACATCAACAACACTGTCAACGTCATCTTCGGAGGCAATGGCAGTCAGCGACACCTCGCGCAATCGCAAGAATGCAAGACGCGAGGCTTATGCAGCAGAACCAGCGGTGGTCACACCGCTACGGGTGGTCCGACACCACCATCACCTGGTCCCGCGAGGATCAGTGGCCGAGATCTCTTCTCCCGGCCGATACCCTCTCGTCCTCGAGACCGTGGTAGCAAACAGCAGGCTCACCAAGGTCCTGATCGACGGAGGCAGTGGACTCAACCTCATCTTCGCAAAAACGTTGAAGTCCATGGGCCTCGACATGAGCACGCTGCAGCCGGCGGACACTCCCTTCTACGGCAGTCGTGCCCGGAAGGCCGCCATCCCCCTCGGCAAATCACCTTGCCCGTCACGTACGGTACGTCATCAAACTACCCGTACAGAGTTCATTAGTTCGAAGTTGCAGACTTCGAGACCTCCTACCACGCCATCCTCGGGCGACCTGCATTGGCCAAGTTCATGGCCATCCCCCACTACACCTACCTGGTACTGAAGATGCCAGGGCCTCACGGCGTCCTCTCCCTCCGCGGCGACATCAAGCGCTCCTACCTCTGCGATAAAGAAGCAGTGGAGCACGCCGTCAGAGCCGCGTCCACCATCGATCGCCAGGAACTCCAACCCCTGCTGCGGCCGTCATCGCAGAAGATGATGACGCCCCGACGCAGAAGAAAGACACGGGCTATCAAGCCTGTGGAGAAGGTCACCACGAAGACGATCGATCTCCAAACAGGAGATCCTTCCAAGACAGCAGTGATCGGCTCCAACCTCACTCCCGCATAGGAAAGCGCGCTCGTCGACTTCCTGCGAGCCCAGGCGGACATATTTGCTACAAAACCCTCCGACATGCCTGGAGTACCCAGAGAGTTGATCGAGCACAAGCTGGACCTCAACGAGAGCGCGAAGCCTAAGAAGCAGCGCCTCCGAAGATTTGCCACAGAGCGTCGGGAGGCCATCAAGAAAGAACTAGCTAAGTTATTAGCAGCCGGCTTCATTAAAGAAGTCTTTTATCCGGATTGGTTAGCCAACCCGGTTCTTGTAAGAAAAAAGAATTCAAATGAATGGAGAATGTGCGTTGATTATACTGATCTCAACAAGCACTGCAAGAAGGATCCCTTCGGGCTTCCTCGCATCGACCAAGTCATCGACAGCACCGCCGGGTGTACACTACTCTGTTTCCTCGATTGTTACTCAGGGTATCATCAGATATCACTGAAAGAAGAGGATCAGATCAAAACTGCGTTCATCACGCCATTTGGTGCATATTGTTACACAACAATGCCCTTTGCTTGAAAAATGCGGGTGCCACATATCAGCGGGCTATACAGGGTTGTCTTCAAGAACAACTTCACCGAAATGTTGAGGCCTACGTTGATGATGTGGTAGTCAAAACAAGAAATCCCGAGGATCTCATCACTGATCTCACCGAAACGTTCGACAACTTACGCAAATGGCAGTGGAAGCTTAACCCCACCAAATGCGTCTTCGGTGTTCCATCCGGAAAGCTCCTTGGGTTCATTATCAGTGAACGCGGTATCGAAGCAAATCCAGAGAAGATAGCAACTATCATGAACATGGAGCCGCCAACCACTGTCAAGGATGTCATGAAGCTTACGGGCTGCATGGCTGCACTCAACCGCTTTATCTCCAGCTTGGGGAACGCGGCACTGAGTTCTTCAAATTACTCAAGAAGCAAGACAGATTCAGTGGACTCAGGAAGCTCAGGACGCCTTCGACAAGCTCAAGATATTCCTGACTACGCCTCCTGTGCTCACTGCACCGCTCCCGGGGAAGATCTCTTGCTCTACATTACAGCAACCACCAATGTCGTCAGTGCCGCCATTATTGTTGAACGCACCGAGGAAGGCCACCTTCAAAAGATTCAGCGGCCTGTGTACTTTGTGAGCGAAGTCCTCTCGGTCTCTAAGTCCAGGTACCCTCAAGTTCAAAAAATTCTATATGCTGTCTTAATGACATCCAGAAAGCTGCGACACTACTTCGACACCTACAAGATCATTGTGGTTACTGGTAACCCCCATTGGCGAGGTTCTCCATAATCAAGACGCTACTGGGCGAATCGCCAAGTGGGCTGTGGCTGTCGAGCTCGGAACATACAGCATTGAGTTCCGTTCTCGCACGGCCATGAAGTCTCAAGTCCTTACTGATTTCATATCAGAATGGACGAGCACAATCTCCCAGTCTCTACCGCCAAGCCTGAGCATTGGATCATGTACTTCGACGGGTCACTCAAGCTGGAAGGCGGAGGCGCTGGAGTTCTGTTGATCTCACCTCGAGGGGACCAACTCAAGTATGTTCTGCAGATTCAGTTTGCTGTCACCAACAATGCTGCAGAATACGAAGCACTTCTTCACGGCATGAAGATGGCCATTACCCTCAGTATCAAGCGGCTGCTGGTATATGGGGATTCAATGTTGGTCATCAAAACAAGTCAATAAGGACTGGAATCGCAACCATGAAGACATGGACGCATACTGTGAAGAAGTCCGCAAACTGGAGAAAACACTTCCTCGCATTGAATTCCATCATGTCGAGCGAGATTACAACGTGGCTGCAGACGTCCTATCAAAGCTGGTTCTTCCAGAGCAGAGGTACCCAGCGGGGTGTTCGTCAATGAACTCTCCAAGCCATCAATTTCTGCAGCAGCAACCCCCAATGCCTACAACCTCAGCTCCGCGAGGTTATGCTCATCGACGCTACTTGGAGTGCTCCGATTATAGACTACATCTTGCACGACAAACTCCCTGCCGAGAAGGCAGAAGCTCAGCAAATTGTCCCGCCGTAGCAAGTCCTATGTCATAATCGGCGATACACTGTACCGACGTGGTGCACGCTCTGGCGCATGGATGAAATGCGTCTCACAGCAAGAAGGAGTCAGCATCTTGGAGGAGATACACGCAGGAGAATGTGGCAATCATGCAGCTTCCCGCACCATTGTAGGCAAAGCCTTCCGTGCTGGGTTCTATTGGCCCACAGCTCTACACGACGCTGAAGAAATCGTTCGTCACTGCAAAGGGTTGTCAATACTTCGCTCATCACTCGCATCAGCCTGCTCACAAGATCAAATTGATACCTCCGTCATGGCCATTCGCATGCTGGGGGCTTGATATGATTGGGAAACTTACCCGGCACCCGGTGGATTCGAATACTGCTTTGTCGCAATTGACAAGTTTACAAAGTGGATAGAAGTCTTTCCAGTTGTCAAACCAACCTCTGAGAAAGCAGTCCAATTCCTTCAAGAGTTGATTCTCTCGCTTCGAATACCACATCAAATCATTACAGATTTGGGTACCACCTTCACAGGCAACAAGTTCTGGGACTACTGTGAAGACCGCAGCATCGAAGTATCTTATGCTTCGGTTGCTCATCCTCGCGCCAACGGACAAGTTGAAAGAGCCAATGGCATGCTCCTTGATGGACTCAAAGCTCGCATGGAAAAACCCTGAAAAAAGCAGAGGGCCGGTGGATGAAAGAACTCTTTCCGTTGTATGGGGCCTACGATCTCAACCCAGTAAAGCTACAGGGCAATCTCCCTTCTTCCTGGTGTATGGATCAGAGGGCCGTTCTACCAGTTGATGTCATGCATGGTGCTCCTCGTGTTGAAGAGTTCCAGGAAGCCATGGCAGATGAACAACGAATGCTGGAAGTCGATACGGCTGAAGAAGCACGACTGACAGCCTTGTTGCATAATGCGGCGTACCTTCAGGGGATTCGAAGATTCCATGACAAAAATGTGAAGACAAGATCATTCCAGATTGGAGAACTGGTACTACGCGCATCCAGAATACGGCCGGTCACTCCAAGCTCACTTCACCTTGGGATGGTCCATTTATTGTCTCCAAGGTACTCCAACCCGGCACCTACAGACTTCAAACAGAAGACGGTGTGGATTTACCAAATCCTTGGAATATCGAGCACCTGCGCAAATTCTACGCATAGCTCCTACAATCCAGCAGTGCTTCGGCACCACAGGAACTCATTGCTCCGGCATCCTGGGTTCTTTGTAAACATTGCCTCGGCAATAAATGAACTACTTGCTTCGGCAATACATGTTCTCTTGTACCGTTGTTCCGACAACGAGATTATCTTAATAAAACTCCCTCACTGGGTTGTTTATTTGTCTTTGTGGCATTATTTAAAACTCCCGTGTTCTTCCTAAGACTCGGACAGTTTCTTTCCTACACAATCGGAGCCTATATAAATGAGGTCTCTCCGGTTCCTTCGGGGCCAAAAACCGGATCTGTTCCTCCTGCAAAATCGAGGTCTCTCCGGGTTCCTTCGGGGCCAAGAACGGATTTATTCCTCTATTGCACTACTCTGTGATAATTATCAGCTTAACGCTGCCGCTCCGTGGGTCTTACTGGGTTCTTGCTTCGGCAGACCACATACAGTTAGTTCCCAAGTATCCTCCAGGGTACATTTTATAAGATAGCTAATGCTATACGAAATCTCCCTGGGTTCCTTTGGGTCCTTAACAGGGTTGTTTTTCAAGTTAAAATCTACTTCGCGTACATTTTGACTAAGTCCTGGTTCTTAACACAGAGACAACCCAGGAATTCGCAGAAATTTCTTGGTTCTACTTCATACCATGGCATAAAGATATATTACATTGCATTGTACTACAGCCTAAGGCTCTGAGCAATTGCTTCCGCAACCGGTTCAGCCTCTTGCTTCAGGCCCCTAAAGGTAGACTCCGTACAAATCTGGCGCTGCGCCCTGAACTAATGTACCTATGTCTACCTCCGGGTACCTGGACTTCACTACTGCAAGGACATGCACAAGACAAGCCTTCGAAGATCTCTTGATGTAGGCTTTCAGCTGTCTTGGCATGGCCCTCAGGCGCTCCAAGAATGTCTGCGGTGTTGAAGGGTCTTCGGGCACCAAGGCTTTCACCACCGGATTCGCTGCCTTCTCGAGCTGCGCGATCCGGTTTCAGGGCTTCTGCCAGGTTGTCGTCTGACTTCTTCATCTTCCGCAGTTCTTCTTCAAGTTCAGACATTCGCCCGGCCGCCTGCTCAAGTTTCTCGTCCAGCACCTTCTTGTCTGCTAAGTGCTTCTGTGCTTGGACGAGATCCCTGGATAACCGATTGTTCTCCTCCTGAGCACCCTCCAGGTTCTTGGCAAGCTGCTTCTGTTGCTCGAGGATTTGAATTAGCTGATCATCGGCATCCTTGCGCTGCTGGACCGCCACTCGGAGTTGTTCTTTTACGCCTTCATGCGTCCGCATGCCGCAGTGAGGGTCTTCAGTGGCGTTCTTCATAGCGGTTGGCCACATTGGACCAATCCGTCATCCTTGATCTGGGGCTGCTGCGAGTGTTGTTGTGCCCCTACAAACACACGACAGAGGCAGAATTGTTATTGACACAGACAAAGGATATACTAGTGCAAGAATTCCCTTGGTGGCAACAGGCACTTTGAGCTCAGACTTGCTGCTGCAAGCTTCTTCTTCACGTCCGTCCTTCTCTGCGGCCAATTCCTTGGTGCGCAGATGCAGAGTACGGATCGTGTTGGCGTCTTTCGCCTCCTGGAAGCTTGCGATCTCGGCGCTCACGCTCCAGCTCCTTGTGGAGAACGGTCCGCCTTGGCGTGCATCAAGGAAATGTTGTGCAGATACTCGGTCTTCTTCCTTGATGCTTCGCCACACAGCCTACAACAGAGTTGATTATACAAAATGCTTCTCAAAACTATAAGTCAGGTTGTTTTACAAACCTTTGAAGTAGGCCACCGCCCTCTCGGCGTGGGTACATTCCCCTGTCGATGTGGTGTTCGTCTCTCCTCCGTGTCCAAGATGTATTCAATGTCTGTGGGGTTTGGATTGAACACCGGGTCGAAGCTCCCAATGCGGAATGCTCCTGCCCTCTACTTCGTGCTGTACTCTGAGGGTACCCTGGGGATTTCTTCAATTATTTGCCATCAGCGGGGTGTGTCTTCTGCCTCGGTTCGTTCCCCCCTTGAGTAATCTCTGCTTCCGAACCCGGTTTGAGTTGTCACTGTAACGCTTGGGGAAGAAGCTGCGCAGAATACTGCTCTACGGCGTTCTGCTCGGATTCTTCTTATATACTGCTGCCGTGACACAGTTGTTCGAGCTCCGCCAGCACTTCGCGCGACTGTTTCCTCCACTTGGGCTCTGCTGGTGCTGACGGGTCGGCCGGCAGAGTTGTTTGGGGCTCTGGCAGGTTGTTTCTGGAACAACCCTGGGTTTCTATCGGCACTGAGGCCTCTGGTTCTATGGCCATGTGGTCAACCTGGGGTCTACCTGATTGTGGCTAGCAGTTTTTTCAACACTGGAAAAATTGAAGTCTTTAGCTCCTGACAGCATATTCTAATTTGGGCTACTTCCACAAACTATTTATGAAATACTTACATATTGGAGGGGTCGCATGGGGATCTCTGGCTCCCCGCAAGGTGAACTCCTCCTCCACCTCCTGCCCCGCCGTTGAAGGTCCTGCTGGACAGGGTTCTTCAAGACATCGGCTGTTGTCCTTCGAGAGGCACGAGGCAGGGTTGAGGATCTCAATGAAGAATCTCTTCATCAGACAGTGCACGCCGCGCAGAGACTGCCTTGCTGCGGGCATGCTGGTTCCTCATCACTCCGATGTGCTATCCCCGCTGAAGTTGCAGCTACTCTGGGTTGCGTGATAACCTTTGCCCTCCCTTCTGGATGGTTCTGGCACGGGGCTTGGCATGGTGCGCGCTTTATTGCATGGCGCTTGAGCTTCATTGGTCGCGCGGTCTCTTGGACCTTTTCTCCTCCCCTTGGAGGTCGCTCCTGCCTCAGATTGGGCTTCTCTCTGGGTCCTGTGGTTCAGATTTTATCATTGGCTCATCAGGATTTCACTTTCCACTGGCTATGCTTCGGTGGACTTTTCCCTTACCTGGGAATCCACCACAGCGCTGCCAGTAGGCTGCTTCCTCTGGTGTTGCTTGGATCCAGAGTGGGCAGGCTTACATACAGCGTGACTGCGTCGGGCTCATACTATAATGACCAGATGTTAGTTCCCCATGTTTTTTCACAATGCAGATATGAATTCAGATAAGGAATTTACCTTCGGGTGTCATGGTTATTGCGGAGATTTCTGGAATATCTGGAAATGTTTCATCAGTCATCACCAGGAATTCTCAAGATATTGGTTCACCCTCTTCATCTGATAGTCCCGCGTAGCATCCTTGAGGGGTCTGTCTCCCAGCAAGTACTTGTACCCTGGTTATACAGCGTTGCCTGCAGGGTTGAATCCTCCTGAGTAGGAATGACCGGAAGACTAATGGCTCCTGTAGGCTCTTGTGCCCTTTCAGGTCATCCTGACATGGCCAGTAGCTCAGGAATTATGTGTGGCTTCATCTACTCATGATCTTTATATATCCAGTTCAGCTTCATCACTGAGACGATTCCCGAACGGCCCTGCAGCCTGTGGTTGAGTGTAGTTCCAGTGTGAAAACCACTCATTGCTGCCAGTCCTTGAAGGCTTTCCTTGTGGTATAATTCCAAATACACTGCCTCTATGCCTTGGCTGGAACTGGATCACGACCTTGACCGCCCACCACTGCCCAGTGGACCGCTAGAGGTCTTCCACCCTAAAGAGATGGCGGAACAGGGGCGACAGGCATCGAATATTGGGGTCGTCATCACCTAGGAAGAGTTCACACAGATGGACTGTACAAATGGATATATATCATGAATGAATTGGGATTTCAAATGGCACAGCCTCAATTATCCCGTAAAACTGGAAGGAATGCGGCGGAAGAAATCACAGGTGCGGCATACCGAATCCGACTTCATAGAAGGCCTTCCATACTGTGATTTCTTCGGTTTCTTCGGAGGGATATATTCATGCCTGTGTGCCGCTTCTCCACTGGCTAGACTGCTGTGCGGGCAAGAAATCCATCCGCCTCTAGGGCTTTGATGTGTTATCTCCGTCAGGTATTACGCTGCGTGCGGTGCCAATCATTGATGGGCATCTTCGACATGTTGTTCCCCCTGCGGCTGCCTGTCTCCTCGGCGTCGTAACGACCTGCCTCATTGCTCTCCGCCTTCCTTTTCGAGCCTTTTTGCCGCGGCATAAGAACCTTCACCACCAAGCCATTGTGATCTTTCGAGGAGATTTGGTTGGGATTGGATTATAGTTTGGGGAGAAGAAGTGGAATGCTTGAGTGCGGTCTCTGGATTGTGCGAACTGCGGATTGCAGCAAAACCTAGATCTGTTTTCAGCGAAAGCGTATGGATATGAGGGGTCGCCGGGCGGTTTATATGGGCTTTTCGAACAGTTACTCGGTAAATTTCATTTTTTGGTCCTTTCTTGGTCCTATATTTGACTTCGTTCAAATTTAGCTCGGGGCTGCTTGGAATATTTTCAGGGAAATATTTTTCTGAAAGTTTTGAAGATTTTTACAGACTTCGGGTTTTCTCGGAAATTGATTCTCTTTTGGTTCGGACTTCGAAAGAGCCTCGAATTTCTTCTTCAAAGATAAACGAGGCTCGGGGGCTGCCCAATTGGGCGCACCTAACGGTGCGCACCAATAATCCGAACTTCGATGAAGTTTTTATGAGACATCATACCTATGCAACAGCATGGACATTGCAACTTCCAAAGATCAAAGAACCCTAGTGGTCTCAAAAAACCTGGCGGCTCGTACAAAGAACCCTGGCGGACTCCAAAGTGTGGGTGTAGAGTCCTGACGGACTAACAACCCTGGCGGCCCATCTATGGGCCGGCCCATGAACAAGACTTGACGTCCAAGACAAGGAGTAGTCCTGGTCGGTTTGGATATACTGTATTAGGGAATTAGAGATAAACTTGTAAAAGTCTCCTAGTCCTATACGGTTTCCATGTAACCTCCATCCCGGACTATATAAGGCGAGGTAGGGACCCCCTCAAAACACGTTCATTCAATACAAGATACACCATACAGACGTAGGGTATTACGCTCCGGCGACCCGAACCTGTCTAACCGTTCTCTTGTCCCACTTCGGCTCTAGATTTCGACGACTTCTCCCAAACCTTCTCTCGGGGCACCCCCTCGAGAACCAGTCAGCATAAAATCGCCGACATTTGCCAAGTTTCATGTTTTGAAAATAAATAAAATATTAACTTGCTTAATATTTGTTATACGCTTTTGACAAATTACATAAAATCTAATTAGAGCTCCAACTCCATGTTT
>JACEFO010001659.1:0-40076 GCA_015342445.1 Digitaria exilis | reverse complement strand
CTCATTTACGTAATCGGATTGTACAGTTTGTTACACTAATCATTGTGGGCAACATACAACTTTGATTATTATTCAGATTATTAGTACCTCTAGAGTATATAATCCTATAAGTACGCAGGGGTGCTTATTTCAGATTGTTTTCTACATTTCCTATCTGTACCTTCAATAATTTGGGCAAACAAACAACCTATGGAGAATAGATAATCTACAACCAAGTAATATGAATTATATAATTTAACACCAATAAGCTGGATTGTATAATCACTTCACGTAAGACAAACGACAGGGCCTTACTAAGCTGATTCATTTTTTTTACTATTGGTAGCTTCCTTTGTGGCGATGGGAAATGACTGCCATAAGACTTCATCTGAGTGATGGTCACGATGACAAAAAAATGAACTGATGGAGTGATGGCTGTCCTAATAACGTTGTTAATGATGACTGGAGATAGATCAACGGTGGCCTTGACTGTGGTGATGATGGTGCGACGGGGCATCACTCTTATTTTCGCCAAAGACCATAGGTGTTGGAGGTCGGATAGATCTGGGCACGAACACAAAAAGAGATGCGTCGAGAGGACGGTGGTGGGGAGTGACAGTGAGCTTGTGTCATGTGTGCAGTTGTTTTTTTTTTTCGATAGTTTGTCGTGGCCACAAGGTGGCAGCAGGGGATGCGAAGGAGGCACCAAACAGCAGCCCAGGAGTAAGCATGCATGCATCGAACACAAGTAGCTAGACAACCTGCATTCTAAATTACAATTTATTTGACTTTTTTACCATACTTTAACCACTTATTTTATTTAAAGAAATATACAATTTTAATTCAAATTTAAATCATTCTTAAAGAATTTGTATTAAAAAAGTAAGTCATAAAATAAATATTTTGTATAATTTTTTGAATAAGACAAGTGATCGAGCTTAGGGTAAAAAGACAAATGGATTGTAATTTGAAACGAGTGGAGTATACATGCAATGCAAGTGGATCATCCGAATAATTACGTGTGCAACTGTTAACCACTTCTTTTCATGACCATAGCGATACCGCCCAGCTGTTACCCCCCTGGCCCCTGCCCTTATGTCTATGTCATTTAAGACTAACAAATTAATTTAACATTTAAGGACGGAGGGAGCACCTCACAAAAAGATCATGTCTTGAAGATATAGTTACAGGCTTCGAGATTATTTCATATAATAAATAAATAGACTATATGCACAAAAATCTAAAAAACAAAACTCACCACAAACATTATTGCTCATGTCACATATCCTGTCATCGACAGCAGCAACAGGAAAGCACCCGGCAGATGGCATGATTAAACAACACGAGACGTATGCGGAATTAAAGCATGGCACCATGGAGGCAACTAAGTGCAAAAGTCGCTCCTTTCCACCAGACGTCGCCCCCAGATAAGAAAACTACGGCCATTAGTTTCGAGGGCCAGCCAGGCCACCCATTGGACGCTGCAAAAGATTCAACCAGTTTTTGTCCCTCTCCCACTATGGTTGGAGGCGGCCACACTCACTCGACCTTTTCTTGTGCAAACTTATCAAAAAAGAGGTGTGCAACTTGTAGAGCAGCAACTGTTTATAATTCCATCCAAGGAAAGAAAAACTGCTCATTACTTACATAACATGTCTAATAAAGCAATAGAAGATACTAGTCGAACAATAGCTCAAATTATGCTTCCATCATTCCATGAAGCGGAAGCATAAAAACCGAGCTTTGCGAGAATTGAAAGCATACATGGACATGATCATAGCAAAGACTATATAGATGGTACATGTAAGTTCGAATCATACCGTTCTTAATTTTGCATCGTGCCAACCAAATTTATAGAAATGGATGATTTGTTTGAAATTATTGATATTTTCCATAAATCCTAAGCATAAGCCCTCGTGTGCCTCCCGCCATAATTGGTTGATCTTTTTACTAACTGCATCCATGCACTACACTAGTTAGCCATTGATTCGGTGGCCATTATTAAAGTAAGAGAAGCAGTCTATGTTTACTAAGATTAATCAGCGGTATAAGATCGATCGCGAAAGAACGAAGGCAGGAAGAGGAAGCTAATTAAGACCAATACAGGCCGTGAGCTGTGTCGCTTTGGCGTCAAATCATGCTTAACAAACTAATTAGAACGTGGCAAGTTGCTTTGCTTCCAATTGGTGCCCTTGATTATCTTTTTTTATCTGAAGGGAAAAAAGGTGGGCTTGATGAGGGTTTAATAAGAGTGGAGCGCGTCATGTAGTGGACGCTGCCGTCATCTCCAACCAACGTACCAAAGCGTATTGCTTTAGCTTCCGATCGATTTCTGCTAGCTTTTTTTTTTTGTTTTAATAGGCGCCTTGGTTGCGTTGTTAAGGTAAGCACAACTGCTGCACAGTGCAGTGGCTACGTTAGCTAGCGTGAGTTGAGTGAGCCGTGAAGAGTTACTGTCGCTGAGGTGTCACGCCATGTCGAGTGCTTTAATTCCGCCCCCCCCCCCCCCCGGCGGAGAATAAAGCGATCGATCGCTCACATACGTCGTGTGGGCCGGCCGTGTGTGTGGATGGCGTGGCCGAAAAGGACCTTCGTTCAGGGATATTTTAAGTCATGTTTGTTTAAACGAGTGATTGTATATTCAAGTTTTATTAGCGCGAAATCATAGTAGTATATTCAGTCCGTATTGTATCATCTCTATAGAATTGTTTCTTCTTTGCCAAAATTGCTGCTCCATTTTCATGCCATGCACCGGACACCGACGTGCAGTTGGATGTATAGAAGTTGTGCAGACAAGCACGCACCGCACCGCACGACGCCTGCAATTATTCGGAATAGCGTGGGCGGCGTGTAGTGCGGGTACGAGTACTATGGCAGTTGACTCGGCGACACCACGAGCCAGCGCACAGAGCTTAGCCCCGGAGAGAGATCATCCAGGCCGCTGGCTCCGCTGCGGCGGGCGCATCCTCGCCGTCGATGATCGGGGCCTCCGGGCACCCCCGGCGCGCCACGAGCCGGCCGCCCAGTGCAGTCCTTGCCGCGCGGGTCAGCTGCCACGTTCGGGAGGGCCCACGAGTGCCGCGAGGCGGTGGCAGCTGACGTCGCCCACCGCCGCTGCTGCCGGACTGGAGGGGCCCTCCCATCGGGAGAGCTCCTCCCGTCCGCGCGGCTCGTGTGACGTTATCTTTCCTCTCAGCTGCCATTGCCTCTCGTGTCAGCGGCAGGCGGCAGCTGGAATTTCCTGGCTAATTAATGTGACTTCTCGAGATGATGATGTTCCTCATCATCTCATGGGTTGTACTACTAGAGTCGTGGTGTTTTCTTTTTCCCACCCGTTACTTATAAATTAAGTTTTATGCACAACATACGTAGATGATGTAATCATGTAAGCCGCGATGGAAAAAAAAAACACCTAATCGTACACGAACCAATCAGTTCTTTATCAAAAACATAGCATGCTACTACTATGTGCTTGGTGTGTACCAACCAAACGGTACATGCATGTATGAACGTGGATGAGAACTTGATCAGGTCCTATAAATGTGGTGGGCTTTAATTTGAGATTTTGGATTGTGGCTGGTTTTTAGTTTGAGAATTCGTGTGGGATTCAGCTTATACATGAGAAAATATACGCGCGAAAAGATAGCGATGTAGACGTGGCTAAGTGCGCATAAAGATGACCCTATCTTGACGAGATACGAACCGGTGGCTAATAAGTTGCAGCCCTAGTGTGTGGCATGATAAAAGTAGCGATATGTCAAACCGTGACACAATATAGGCTAGGTCTCGGAGCATGCCGAGCTTGTTCAATTACCTCTGTAGCCGAGTAATTGTAGGAGTTTTTATGTAATGTTACTTACTACTTGTCTATAGCTTAACTTGTTTGCTAAATAAATATCAAATAGTTGAATTAATATAAGCTTATTACCTTGTAAATATGTAATTTTCTGCTGAACAAAACATGCCATCTATATCTTTCATATGTGATCAAAAGGTCAAAAAACCACTCCGAATTAAACTACTATCCCAATTTATTATGTATAAAAACAATAGTCTGTCAGTTCGTTTTGGAAATGATTATATCGTTGCCTCTCGACTTGCGCTACATACATACCCCAAAACACACCATGTGGCGAAACATTGGCAATTGCTATTTGTCCCTTGAAACGACTGCTTCCCGTCCGCTTTGCTTGTTGGATTCAACAGCCAAGCTACTGTTCCTCCCCGTCCAGCCACGTGACGCCATCCCTGGCCCACCGTCTCCCGTCACCTTCCGCCTGACGTCACGCCCCCCATGTGCGCCGGCCCCTATATATACGGTGCCTCCCCCACGTCCTCCCGCCACGGATCTTGACGGCGACCACCCCACCACCCACTCACCCACTCAAGAGTTTGCTCACGCCGTGAGTTGCTAACCGGCGACGAGCTGCGCGGTGAAATTTGCTTAATTCTCTGCTCCTCTCCTCCTGGAACCACCGGCGGCGGCGAAGTATATGATGATGCAGGGGGGCGGCGGCGGCGTGAGCTGCGCGGTGGCCGGCGAGGCGGCGTCGGCGGGGACGCCCCAGCGGCGGCGGAGGGCGCTGGGGCTGACCATCGACCCGGCGGGCGACGTGGAGGCCCCCGCGGAGCGCATCGGGCGGCTGGTCCGCGAGAGCCCCGTGGTGATCTTCGCCCGGCGCGGCTGCTGCATGTGCCACGTCATGCGGCGGCTGCTGGCGGCGGTGGGGCGCGCACGCCACGGTGATCGAGCTCGAGGAGGCCGCCGAGGAGGCGGCGGCGTCGGCCGCCGCGGCCGCCGCCGTCCCGGCGCTGTTCGTCGGCGGCGCCCCCGTCGGCGGGCTCGACGGGCTCATGGGCCTCCACCTCAGCGGCCTCCTCGTTCCCGCCTCCGCGAGGTCGGCGCGCTCTGCGGCTAGCGACGCTATCGACGACGGCCGCCGCCGCCGCCGGAGTACGCGAGAGGCCGGGTGGGTTGGCTTTGGCTTGGCCTCTGTAGATACACGGGTACGTTACGTTACGGAAATTAGGGGAAGTCTAAGGGGTATGGAGCTAAATGGATGGCATGGCCTGTGTGACTGCTTTGCGTGGCTTGTGGTCTGCTATCCGGGCTGTGTTGAGAGGGCTGGATAAAGTTAAGGGGCTTCCGTGAGAAATGTATGGTCTAAATGTAATTAATACGTTTTCCTCCACAGGCAGCGTTGTCAATTTTCTCCTCTTCACTCTCTGGGAGTGGTGTGGGTGTAGAGTCCTGACGGACTAAACAACCCTGGCGGCCCATCCTATGGGCCGGCCCATGAACAAGACTTGACGTACAAGACAAGGAGTAGTCCTGGTCGGTTTGGATATACTGTATTAGGGAATTAGAGATAAACTTGTAAAAGTCTCCTAGTCCTATACGGTTTCCATGTAACCCTACCTCCCGGACTATATAAGGCGAGGTAGGGACCCCCCTCAAAACACGTTCATCAATACAAGATACACCATACAGGACGTAGGGTATTACGCTCCGGCGACCCGAACCTGTCTAAACCGTCTCTTGTCACCTTCGGCTCTAGATTCTCGACGACTTCTCCCAAACCCTTCTCTCGGGGCACCCCCTCGAGAACCCAGTCAGCATAAATCGCCGACACTTTGGCGCCGTCCGTGGGATACTCTCGTCGAGTTTTCAAGTAAAGAGTCGATGGCCACCTTCAGCGCCTCCATCGTCACCAAGTTCGAGGCAGGCGCCTCTTTCATCTTCGGCTCCTGGCTTTGCACCGCAAACCAGGAAGGCGAACTTCAACGTCAACTGCGCGACGAGGCGGTTGCATCAACTCCGCCACACGCGCAGATCGCCCCGCGTGGATTTCGGAAGACTCCGGATTCCGACACGATCTCTGGATCGTATCCTACTCGGAGGAGTACGTGGCGCCCGAAGCAGATCCAATCCCGGGCAGACCACGACAACTCAGCCCCTACCAAGGGGCAGGATCAAGCCACGTGTCCTCGACTCCCCGGCGGGCTCCGGATCACTTCCGAGTCTCGCCAGGGTTCTACAATCCGGACCGTGACAGCAACCCCGCGGGTACCCAGGAACCTTGGTTCCAACTCCCGCGGGACGAGGACTTCGCCACGTGGACCGCGCGCAGGCCAGTTTCCCTTTGGGCTAACAAACTCAGCCGCGGTCCACCAGAAGCAACTCAAGAAGAAGGTTCTCCAACCCCGCGGAGCAACCTCGGATCTTGTCATGACCACAACCCCCTCAGGGGTTATCGTTCATTGGCCTGGCATGGATCCCGAGGCGGCTCTGTTCGAAGCAAACGTACCTATCACGGTACGAGACATTCAACCTCTGCTTCCTTTCCAAGAAGGCAGAGAGCTACTTGTTACCAAGGGTAACAAAAGAACCGGGCTAAAGAACCCCGGTCGCCAGTCCTGCGTGCTCCTCAGCGAGCACAGCGATGAAGAAGTCGTCTCCGACGACGCACCAACGGAGGAAGGAGAAACCGACGCGGACCGGGAGCTCCGTATCGAGCGCAATCGCAATCGCGCCCTGCGACGTCGCTTCATCAAGAAGAAGAACCTCAATCCTGAGTTCGACAAGCAGGAGATCTTCAACTCCCCCGTGGCCAACATCTTGTTCGGGGTCAGCGTCTTCGAGGGGTTCCAGACAACCCCTGAAATCAACCTCGCCAAGGCTCGCCTAGAAGCCGCAGCGGTCATGGTCGATCGCTTGGATGGAGGCCACTCCTCATCCAAAAGCAAGAGTTCTTCGCGCCAGCAAGCACCGTCGGCCAAGCGTCAGAGCAGCCACTACGGCAGCTCCGCAGGCCAAAACAAGGACAAGAACAGGTCTCGCGAAGAACCCCGCCGTCCTCGCGAGGAACCTCCCAGGTCCCAGCGTCGCGGAGAACCCCGTCCAGCTCGCTCTCATAACACACCCAACGACGCCCGCAACGACATCATCCGGATCAGAGAGGGAAGAGCCACTTCCCACGTTGCGGATTCGGCGGGCAGATGCGGCGTCCCCAATCCCGATGCTCTTCCATGCTACACACGTGCCATCCGCATCAGCTCCTTCCCGCGGAAGTTCAAGCCGCCAGGCATTACCCACTTCGACGGGAAGCAAGACCCAAACATCTGGCTGCGCAGATATTCCTCGGCAATTGAAGCATCAGGGGGTGATGACATCTCCAAGATGCTCTACTTCCCAGTTGCGATGGAGCAGGGTCCTCTTACCTGGCTTGAGTCCCTCCCTCCAGACTCCATCGATAGCTGGCACGCGCTGAAGAAGGCTTTCGTCTCCAACTACCAGGGTTCTTTCGAGCGCCCCGGTAGCAAGTATGAACTCCGCGCATGCAAGCAGAAGCCAGAGGAGTCCCTGCGCGACTACAACAGGCGATTCTTCGCCATCAAGGCATCCTGCGTTCCCATCCCCGACTCCGAAGTCATTGATTACTTTCAAGAAGGGATGACGGATCGCACCCTCTTCCGTGACTTCGGTCACAACCGTCCTCGCGACCTCGAGGAATTCCGCGCACTGGTGTCCAATTGGATGGACACCGATGATCAAGAACGGGAGCGCTACGGCAAAAGACCCAACAACCCTGGGCGCAAGAACCAGGAGGACAACAGGGATCAGCCGCGCGACTCCTTCCAGCGCAACGGCAACAACCCACGGAAGCGACCACACAACACGGTCGCAACCGTTCAAACCGTCCGCTCCGCCAAATCCGCGCAGCAACGACGAGAGGAGTTCAACAAACTTCTCAAGAAGCGCTGCCCCTACCACACCGACGGCAAGCACACCATGGGCGAGTGCGTGCTCCTCCGGGAGACATTCAGCACCCCCAATAAGAAGCAGAAGCCGGCTGGTGACGGAAACGACGACCACGACAAGGGAGACAGCGGTTTCCCAGACATCAACAACACTGTCAACGTCATCTTCGGAGGCATGGCAGTCAGCGACACCTCGCGCAATCGCAAGAATGCAAGACGCGAGGCTTATGCAGCAGAACCAGCGGTGGTCACACCGCTACGGTGGTCCGACACCACCATCACCTGGTCCCGCGAGGATCAGTGGGCCGAGATCTCTTCTCCCGGCCGATACCCTCTCGTCCTCGAGACCGTGGTAGCAAACAGCAGGCTCACCAAGGTCCTGATCGACGGAGGCAGTGGACTCAACCTCATCTTCGCAAAAACGTTGAAGTCCATGGGCCTCGACATGAGCACGCTGCAGCCGGCGGACACTCCCTTCTACGGCATCGTGCCCGGGAAGGCCGCCATCCCCCTCGGGCAAATCACCTTGCCCGTCACGTACGGTACGTCATCAAACTACCGTACAGAGTTCATTAAGTTCGAAGTTGCAGACTTCGAGACCTCCTACCACGCCATCCTCGGGCGACCTGCATTGGCCAAGTTCATGGCCATCCCCCACTACACCTACCTGGTACTGAAGATGCCAGGGCCTCACGGCGTCCTCTCCCTCCGCGGCGACATCAAGCGCTCCTACCTCTGCGATAAAGAAGCAGTGGAGCACGCCGTCAGAGCCGCGTCCACCATCGATCGCCAGGAACTCCAACCCCTGGCTGCGGCCGTCATCGCAGAAGATGATGACGCCCCGACGCAGAAGAAGACACGGGCTATCAAGCCTGTGGAGAAGGTCACCACGAAGACGATCGATCTCCAAACAGGAGATCCTTCCAAGACAGCAGTGATCGGCTCCAACCTCACTCCCGCATAGGAAAGCGCGCTCGTCGACTTCCTGCGAGCCCAGGCGGACATATTTGCTACAAAACCCTCCGACATGCCTGGAGTACCCAGAGAGTTGATCGAGCACAAGCTGGACCTCAACGAGAGCGCGAAGCCTAAGAAGCAGCGCCTCCGAAGATTTGCCACAGAGCGTCGGGAGGCCATCAAGAAAGAACTAGCTAAGTTATTAGCAGCCGGCTTCATTAAAGAAGTCTTTTATCCGGATTGGTTAGCCAACCCGGTTCTTGTAAGAAAAAAGAATTCAAATGAATGGAGAATGTGCGTTGATTATACTGATCTCAACAAGCACTGCAAGAAGGATCCCTTCGGGCTTCCTCGCATCGACCAAGTCATCGACAGCACCGCCGGGTGTACACTACTCTGTTTCCTCGATTGTTACTCAGGGTATCATCAGATATCACTGAAAGAAGAGGATCAGATCAAAACTGCGTTCATCACGCCATTTGGTGCATATTGTTACACAACAATGCCCTTTGGCTTGAAAAATGCGGGTGCCACATATCAGCGGGCTATACAGGGTTGTCTTCAAGAACAACTTCACCGAAATGTTGAGGCCTACGTTGATGATGTGGTAGTCAAAACAAGAAATCCCGAGGATCTCATCACTGATCTCACCGAAACGTTCGACAACTTACGCAAATGGCAGTGGAAGCTTAACCCCACCAAATGCGTCTTCGGTGTTCCATCCGGAAAGCTCCTTGGGTTCATTATCAGTGAACGCGGTATCGAAGCAAATCCAGAGAAGATAGCAACTATCATGAACATGGAGCCGCCAACCACTGTCAAGGATGTCATGAAGCTTACGGGCTGCATGGCTGCACTCAACCGCTTTATCTCCAAGCTTGGGGAACGCGGCACTGAGTTCTTCAAATTACTCAAGAAGCAAGACAGATTTCAGTGGACTCAGGAAGCTCAGGACGCCTTCGACAAGCTCAAGATATTCCTGACTACGCCTCCTGTGCTCACTGCACCGCTCCCGGGCGAAGATCTCTTGCTCTACATTACAGCAACCACCAATGTCGTCAGTGCCGCCATTATTGTTGAACGCACCGAGGAAGGCCACCTTCAAAAGATTCAGCGGCCTGTGTACTTTGTGAGCGAAGTCCTCTCGGACTCTAAGTCCAGGTACCCTCAAGTTCAAAAAATTCTATATGCTGTCTTAATGACATCCAGAAAGCTGCGACACTACTTCGACACCTACAAGATCATTGTGGTTACTGGTTATCCCATTGGCGAGGTTCTCCATAATCAAGACGCTACTGGGCGAATCGCCAAGTGGGCTGTCGAGCTCGGAACATACAGCATTGAGTTCCGTTCTCGCACGGCCATGAAGTCTCAAGTCCTTACTGATTTCATATCAGAATGGACCGAGCACAATCTCCCAGTCTCTACCGCCAAGCCTGAGCATTGGATCATGTACTTCGACGGGTCACTCAAGCTGGAAGGCGGAGGCGCTGGAGTTCTGTTGATCTCACCTCGAGGGGACCAACTCAAGTATGTTCTGCAGATTCAGTTTGCTGTCACCAACAATGCTGCAGAATACGAAGCACTTCTTCACGGCATGAAGATGGCCATTACCCTCAGTATCAAGCGGCTGCTGGTATATGGGGATTCAATGTTGGTCATCAAACAAGTCAATAAGGACTGGAATCGCAACCATGAAGACATGGACGCATACTGTGAAGAAGTCCGCAAACTGGAGAAACACTTCCTCGGCATTGAATTCCATCATGTCGAGCGAGATTACAACGTGGCTGCAGACGTCCTATCAAAGCTGGGTTCTTCCAGAGCAGAGGTACCCAGCGGGGTGTTCGTCAATGAACTCTCCAAGCCATCAATTTCTGCAGCAGCAACCCCCAATGCTACAACCTCAGCTCCCGAGGTTATGCTCATCGACGCTACTTGGAGTGCTCCGATTATAGACTACATCTTGCACGACAAACTCCCTGCCGAGAAGGCAGAAGCTCAGCAAATTGTCCGCCGTAGCAAGTCCTATGTCATAATCGGCGATACACTGTACCGACGTGGTGCACGCTCTGGCGCATTGATGAAATGCGTCTCACAGCAAGAAGGAGTCAGCATCTTGGAGGAGATACACGCAGGAGAATGTGGCAATCATGCAGCTTCCCGCACCATTGTAGGCAAAGCCTTCCGTGCTGGGTTCTATTGGCCCACAGCTCTACACGACGCTGAAGAAATCGTTCGTCACTGCAAGGGTTGTCAATACTTCGCTCATCACTCGCATCAGCCTGCTCACAAGATCAAATTGATACCTCCGTCATGGCCATTCGCATGCTGGGGGCTTGATATGATTGGGAAACTACCCCGGGCACCCGGTGGATTCGAATACTGCTTTGTCGCAATTGACAAGTTTACAAAGTGGATAGAAGTCTTTCCAGTTGTCAAACCAACCTCTGAGAAAGCAGTCCAATTCCTTCAAGAGTTGATTCTTCGCTTCGGAATACCACATCAAATCATTACAGATTTGGGTACCACCTTCACAGGCAACAAGTTCTGGGACTACTGTGAAGACCGCAGCATCGAAGTATCTTATGCTTCGGTTGCTCATCCTCGCGCCAACGGACAAGTTGAAAGAGCCAATGGCATGCTCCTTGATGGACTCAAAGCTCGCATGGAAAGAACCCTGAAAAAAGCAGAGGGCCGGTGGATGAAAGAACTCTTTCCGGTTGTATGGGGCCTACGATCTCAACCCAGTAAAGCTACAGGGCAATCTCCCTTCTTCCTGGTGTATGGATCAGAGGCCGTTCTACCAGTTGATGTCATGCATGGTGCTCCTCGTGTTGAAGAGTTCCAGGAAGCCATGGCAGATGAACAACGAATGCTGGAAGTCGATACGGCTGAAGAAGCACGACTGACAGCCTTGTTGCATAATGCGGCGTACCTTCAGGGGATTCGAAGATTCCATGACAAAAATGTGAAGACAAGATCATTCCAGATTGGAGAACTGGTACTACGCCGCATCCAGAATACGGCCGGTCACTCCAAGCTCACTTCACCTTGGGATGGTCCATTTATTGTCTCCAAGGTACTCCAACCCGGCACCTACAGACTTCAAACAGAAGACGGTGTGGATTTACCAAATCCTTGGAATATCGAGCACCTGCGCAAATTCTACGCATAGCTCCTACAATCCAGCAGTGCTTCGGCACCACAGGAACTCATTGCTCCGGCATCCTGGGTTCTTTTGTAAACATTGCCTCGGCAATAAATGAACTACTTGCTTCGGCAATACATGTTCTCTTGTACCGTTGTTCCGACAACGAGATTATCTTAATAAAACTCCCTCACTGGGTTGTTTATTTGTCTTTGTGGCATTATTTAAACTCCCGTGTTCTTCCTAAGACTCGGACAGTTTCTTTCCTACACAATCGGAGCCTATATAAATGAGGTCTCTCCGGGTTCCTTCGGGGCCAAAACCGGATCTGTTCCTCCTGCAAAATCGAGGTCTCTCCGGGTTCCTTCGGGGCCAAGAACGGATTTATTCCTCCTATTGCACTACTCTGTGATAATTATCAGCTTAACGCTGCCGCTCCGTGGGTCTTACTGGGTTCTTGCTTCAGCAGACCACATACAGTTAGTTCCCAAGTATCCTTCTAGGGTACATTTTATAAGATAGCTAATGCTATACGAAATCTCCCTGGGTTCCTTTGGGTCCTTAACAGGGTTGTTTTTCAAGTTAAAATCTACTTCGCGTACATTTTGACTAAGTCCTGGTTCTTAACACAGAGACAACCCAGGAATTCGCAGAAATTCTTGGTTCTACTTCATACCATGGCAATAAAGATATATTACATTGCATTGTACTACAGCCTAAGGCTCTGAGCAATTGCTTCCGCAACCGGTTCAGCCTCTTGCTTCAGGCCCCTAAAGGTAGACTCCGTACAATCTGGCGCTGCGCCCTGAACTAATGTACCTATGTCTACCTCCGGGTACCTGGACTTCACTACTGCAAGGACATGCACAAGACAAGCCTTCGAAGATCTCTTGATGTAGGCTTTCAGCTGTCTTGGCATGGCCCTCAGGCGCTCCAAGAATGTCTGCGGTGTTGAAGGGTCTTCGGGCACCAAGGCTTTCACCACCGGATTCGCTGCCTTCTCGAGCTGCGCGATCCGGTTCAGGGCTTCTGCCAGGTTGTCGTCTGACTTCTTCATCTTCCGCAGTTCTTCTTCAAGTTCAGACATTCGCCCGGCCGCCTGCTCAAGTTTCTCGTCCAGCACCTTCTTGTCTGCTAAGTGCTTCTGTGCTTGGACGAGATCCCTGGATAACCGATTGTTCTCCTCCTGAGCACCCTCCAGGTTCTTGGCAAGCTGCTTCTGTTGCTCGAGGATTTGAATTAGCTGATCATCGGCATCCTTGCGCTGCTGGACCGCCACTCGGAGTTGTTCTTTTACGCCTTCATGGTCCGCAGTGAGGGTCTTCAGTGCGTCTTCATAGCGGTTGGCAACATTGGACCAATCCGTCATCTTGATCTGGGCTGCTGCGAGTTGTTGTTGTGCCCCTACAAACACACGACAGAGGCAGAATTGTTATTGAACACAGACAAAGGATATACTAGTGCAAGAATTCGGTGGCAACAGGGCACCTTTGAGCTCAGACTTTGCTGCTGCAAGCTTCTTCTTCACGTCCTCCTTCTCTGCGGCCAATTCCTTGGTGCGCAGATGCAGAGTACGGATCGTGTTGGCGTCTTCCGCCTCCTGGAGCTTGCGATCTTCGCGCTCACGCTCCAGCTCCTTGTGGAGACGGTCCGCCTTGGCGTGCATCAAGGAAATGTTGTGCAGATACTCGGTCTTCTTCCTTGATGCTTCGCCAACAGCCTACAACAGAGTTGATTATACAAAATGCTTCCTCAAAACTATAAGTCCAGGGTTGTTTTACTAACCTTGAAGTAGGCCACCGCCCTCTCGGCGTGGTACATTCCCCTGTCGATGTGGTGTTCGTCCTCCTCCGTGTCCAAGATGTATTCAAATGTCTGTGGGTTTGGATTGAACACCGGGTCGAAGCTCCCAATGCGGAAGCTCCTGCCCTCTTCTTCGGCTCCGGTACTCTGAGGTACCCTGGGGATTTCTTCAATTATTTGCTCCGGGGTTGTTTCTTCGGTTTGCTTCCCCCTTGAGCACTCTGCTTCCGCCCCGGCTTGAGTTGTCACTGTAACGCTTGGGGGCTGCGCAGAAGACTGATCACGGCGTTCCTGCTCGGATTCTTCTATTACTGCCGCCGTGACCAGTTGTTCGAGCTCCGCCAGCACTTCCGCGCCTGTTTCCTCCACTTGGGCTTCTGCTGGTGCTGACGGGTCGGCCGGCAGAGTTGTTTGGGCTTCTGGCAGGGTTGTTTCTGGAACAACCCTGGGTTCTTCGGGCACTGAGGCCTCTGGTTCTATGGCCATGTGGTCAACCTGGGGTTCTACCCTGATTGTGGCTGCAGTTTTTTCAACACTGGAAAATTGAAGTCTGTTAGTCCTGACAGCATATTCTAATGGGTACTTCCACAACTATTTATGAAATACTTACATATTGGAGGGTCGCATGGGGATCTCTGGCTCCCCCAAGGTGAACTCCTCCTCCACCTCCTGCCCCGCCGTTGAAGGTCCTGCTGGACAGGGTTCTTCAAGAATCGGCGTTGTCCCTTCGAACGGCACGGAGGCAGGGTTGAGGATCTCATGAAGAATCTCTTCATCAGACAGTGCACGCCGCGCAGAGCTGCCTTGCTGCGGCATGCTGGTTCCTATCACTCCGATGGCTATCCCCGCTGAAGTTGCAGCTACTCTGGGTTGCGGGGATACCTTTGCCCTCCCTTCTGGAATGGTTCTGGCACGGGGCTTGGGCATGGTGCGCGCTTTCTTTGGCACTGGCGCTTGAGCTTCAGTTGGCGCCGGTCTCTTGGACCTTTCTCCTCCCTTGGAGGTCGCTCCTGCCTCAGATTGGGCTTCTTCTGGGTCCTGTGGTTCAGATTTTATCATTGGCTCATCAGGATCTTCCCTTTCCACTGGCTTGCTTCGGTGGACTTTTTCCCTTACCTGGGAATCCACACAGCGCGCCAGTAGGGCTGCTTCCTCTGTGTTGCTTGGATCCAGAGGTGGCAGGCTTACATACAGCATGCGTCGGGCTTCATACTATAATGACCAAGATGTTAGTTCCCCATGTTTTTTCAACAATGCAGATATGAATTCAGATAAGGAATTTACCTCGGGTGTCATGGTTATTGCGGAGATTTCTGGAATATCTGGAAATTGTTCATCAGTCATCACCAGGAATTTCTTCAAGATTTGGTTCACCCTCTTCTCTGATAAGTCCCCGGTAGCATTCCTTGAGGGGTCTGTCTCCCCAGAGTACTTGTACCCTGGGTTACAGCGTTGTCTGCAGGGTTGAATCCTCCTGAGTAGGAATGACCGGAAGACTATGGCTCCTGTTAGGCCTTGTGCCTTCAGGTCTCTGATCATGGCCAGTAGCTCAGGAATTTGTGTGGCTTCATCTACTCTGATTGTTTTATTCCAGTTCAGCTTCATCACTGGGGGATTCCCCGAACGGCCCTGCAGCTGTGGTTGGTGGTTCCAGGTGTAAAACCACTCTTTCTGCCAGTCCTTAAGGCTTTCCTTGGTGGTATAATCCAAATACACTGCCCTCATGCCTTGGCGGAACTGGATCACGACCTTGCCCACCACTTGCAGTGGACCGCTAGAGGTCTTCACCCTAAAGAGATGGCGGAACAGGGCGAAATGGGGGTCTATCCCTAGGAAGGCTTCACACAGATGGATGAAAATGGATATATTCAGAATGGAATTGGGATTCAAATGGCACAGCTCAATCCCGTAAAACTGGAGGATGCGGCGGAAGAAATCACAGGTGGGCATACCGAATCCGACTTCATAGAAGGCCTTCCATACTGTGATTTCTTCGGTTTCTTCGGAGGGATATTCATGCCTGTGTGCGCTTCTCCACTGGCTGATCTGCTGCGCGGGCAAGAATCCATCCGCCTCTAGGGCTTTGATGTGTTTCTCCGTCAGGTTGCTGGTGGGCCAATCACTGATGGGATCTTCGACAATGGTTGTTCCCCCTGCGGGTGCTGTCTCCTCGGTCGTAACGACCTGCTTCATTGCTTCCGCCTTCCTTTTCGAGCCTTTGCCGCGGCTAGAACCTTCACCACCAGCCATTGTGATCTTTCGAGATTTGGTGGGATTGGATTTAAGTTTGGGGGAAGAAGTGGATGCTTGAGTGCGGTCTCTGGATTGTGCGAACTGCGGTTGCAGCAAACCCTAGATCTGTTTCGCGAAAGCGTATGGATATGAGGGGTCGCGGGCGGTTTATATGGGCTTTTCGAAGCAGTTACTTCGGTAAATTTCATTTTTGGTCTTTTCTTGATCCTATATTTGACTTCGTTCAAATTTAGGCTCGGGGGCTGTGGATATATTTTCAGGAAATATTTTTCTGAAAGTTTTTGAAGAATTTTACAAGACTTCGGGTTTTCTCGGAAATTGATTCTCTTTTGGTTCGGACTTCGAAAGAGCCTCGAATTTCTTCTTCAAAGATAAACGAGGCTCGGGGGCTGCCCAATTGGGCGCACCTAATCGGTGCGCACCAATCCGAACTTCGAGAAGTTTTATGAGCACATCATTACCTATTGAACAGCATGGTTGCAACTTCCAAGATCAAAGAACCCTGGCGGTCTCAAAGAACCCTGGCGGTCTCAAAGAACCCTGGCGGACTCAAAGAACTCTGGAGGACTTCAAAGAACTCTATATTCCAACAAGGCTGTTCTTCAGGAGATAAGGTGCTCGGGGGCTTGTGGGTGTAGAGTCCTGACGGACTAAACAACCCTGGCGGCCCATCCTATGGGCCGGCCCATGAACAAGACTTGACGTACAAGACAAGGAGTAGTCCTGGTCGGTTTGGATATACTGTATTAGGGAATTAGAGATAAACTTGTAAAAGTCTCCTAGTCCTATACGGTTTCCATGTAACCCTACCTCCCGGACTATATAAGGCGAGGTAGGGACCCCCCTCAAAACACGTTCATCAATACAAGATACACCATACAGGACGTAGGGTATTACGCTCCGGCGACCCGAACCTGTCTAAACCGTCTCTTGTCACCTTCGGCTCTAGATTCTCGACGACTTCTCCCAAACCCTTCTCTCGGGGCACCCCCTCGAGAACCCAGTCAGCATAAATCGCCGACAAGTGGTGTCTCTCCTCTGTTCCGCTTGGCTTGTGATGACTGTGTGACGTGCGTATGCACGCGACTGCAATCGAAAGAAAGAAGAGAGAGAGGGATTCTATGAAGAATGGAAGTAAAAAAGCGTAGGCGTAGTTGGAGTGGACTATCATGCATCATCGACGACTCTTAACGATGGCGCGCGAGGGAGATAAGGCGTTACTTACTTATTAAAACGAGGAGGGTGGGTGGCGTAGACGTCACCGCCGGATGGCTCGATCTGCCTCCCCGATTGCACCTTGCAATTCCATCTTCCGGAGAGGTGATTGCTTGCTCGATCAACGACCGCGCCGGCCGACCGATCGATCGATCCACGGATAATCTAGTGTACTAGTCTCACTGAACCTGCTGAATGATGGAGCCGTACGCCCTACGGCAGCAGGCAAGCAAACAAGATTTGATTGATTAATTAATTAATCAGGAGAGACGAAACATTAATTGCGGTGGAGAGATGCATGGGCCCGATCCCGTGATCCATGCAGGAGTACTACCTGGCCGTCCCTGACCACCTGCGGCACTGCCGTCCCGTGCGCGCGCGTCGTCTCCCTCACCTCCTCCGGTGGAGTTTTAATGAGCAAGGCGACGCCGCCTGGGATGATGATGAGAAGACGAAGGCTACCTCGGCGGCATCTGCTTGTACGCTTGCCGCGTGGACGCATCCGCCCCGCCCGGATTCCTCTCGCTCACCGCCGGAGACGCGCCGCGTTGGGCGGTCAGCGTACGTGTACGTCGTCAGGTCAGCGTCGTCGTCCCGCGCACGTACGGTCCCATCGCGTATACATACGTATGTACGTGTACCTGCGCTCCGGCGACAACGAATCCATCATGGTAATGAACCGGTCGGTGTACGTACGTGCAGGTAGGCACCGGGCAGTGTCGTCTCGTCTCTGTACGCTGTGGCCGGGCTGCATGCTCTCTCTCAGACTCACACCGACGTTCCAGCCAGACAGGAGAGGAGTCCAGGACCCAGAGGAGGAAGATGAGACGTTCCACCCGCGCGGGCGGGCCCCCAACAGGTAAACCAACCACTTACGATGAAGGCCCACCCGGTTGGTGCAAATTCAATTTGGGCCCAAACCTCATAAGCCTGCTCCTGTCATATGAAAATTCCCTCCCTCAACTCTGATGCATGCTACTCTGCAGCCTGCAGGCATTACGGTACACTCATGGAGGCATGCTGGTTCTCATCAACGCACCAGTGAAGTCACCGCGGGATCTCAAGACGAATCCAGTAGGATTTCTAGGCATTCATTTGTTCCAACTAAGATTTTTTTTTTTATGTGGTATAGTAGTACGAGGATTCCTCCGCAGCCTTGCTCCTCCTCAACCTGCTATAAATACGAGCAAGTGTTTGGACCAAACACTTATAAGTAGCCATAGTAAAAAAATCTCTTATAAGTAAGGAAGAAAGAGGTTTGAATTACCCGCAAAAAAAGAGAGTTTTGAATGCATAAGATGACATGCCTGATATCTGTTTTTTTCCTCAGCATGAACGGTTGGCCACCCCTCTGGCACTCTCGCCACGCTCGCCTGGCTCAGGTTCATGATACTGCCAAGGAGAGCTAGCGGCACCCAAGGAAGAATCGTGACATAAAAGGATAGCTTTGTGCTCAGCTCTCTTTTCGTGTCATGCATCTGTCATGCCAAGCTAATGAATAATAATAGATGGGATCCATTTATAGCGCGCTCCTTTGCTTATGAAAAATATTCTTCGATGGTGTGGGGGCTCTTTTCAACCTATTAGTAGGTCTGATAGGAACAACAATTTGGGAGAAAGTAGGTTCTCGATCTTTGGCCTTTCCATTCTCTTGCTGCTTCTTCTACAAGGTAGGCATTTTGCCGTCCAGCTCCATGGATGGATCATGGCAAGGGCGCAGGGTGAACATTGGGAATTAAACCCTCGTGTACCGCCGATTGCTTGCAGAGACGTTTCTGTACGTGCTTTTGCTGCATTTGTCGTTTGGTTTCCATCTAATTATCTATATCTATATCTAATCTATACCTACTCCTAAAGCACATAAGGTTTCTGCCCACTTTTTTTCGTCCGTCGTACGGGCAGTAGGACCCACCTATCAGATGTGGTTCCTCGGTCGTGACGCAGGCCTCCTCACTCTGCCTTTGACTCCACCATCGAGCCACCACAATTTACAGCCGTCTCCCTCGCGGAGAGAGTCTGATACCCAGGTGGACACGGCACGCATGACAAATTCAACTCGAAATCAATCAACACCCATCAGAAAAGATCCAAGTCTGAGCTTTACCAGCGCAAATTCCCAATGATTTAGGTCCACGACAGCGAAAAGCTCAAAACTATGGGCAAATACATGGCGTCCACCTGGACGGGATGAACAATCAGCGCTGGGAGCCAAATAGACGGGATGAACAAGATCAGTTTGATAGAAGAGGAGGTCAGAAGGATCCTTGGAGGACTAATCAGGATCCAGGCAGAAACACAGAGCTAGACCATCAAAACAAGGAACAGGTTGAAATGGCCAGGAAACAAGAGAGAGAGATTCACCTAAGGAGGATGAGGAAAATATGCAGGTTGATCCCATCCCTCAAGCTGTGACAGCTCACAACGAGCAGATTGACAGGGCCAGAGTTATAGATCCATTGGAGAAAGGCAAACAAAAAGCCCTCTGTGATAGATGTGGAAGACTTGGCCACGGCCCGCAGAGCTGTGCAGATCCTATCATCTGTGAAAGATGTGGAAAGAAAGGTCATGTTGCTAGAGTATGCAACGAGAAAAAACTATGGGACCATCTAGCCCCTTTCTGTGGCTTGGCTGCACCCGGTCAAGGATTTTTCTTCATTGAGAGTGATAAGAATGATCAGAGAATTAAAGATATGTCAAACACTGCTTTAGTCACTATCATTGCAGGGGAAGTGTCAGCTAGACAAGTAGAGAATGAGTTCAGAATGAAAGCAGGACCACAGTCAACTTGGAGGTGGTATGCCAAGAAAGTGGGAGATAAATCCTTCCAAGTCTGATTTCCTAACACTCGAACAATTGAAGATCTAGCTTTTTTTGCTAACTTCAGCATGGGCACTCTTCCAAATGTCACTCTCAAGGTGGAAAAATGGAGTGCAGCAACTGGCTGCACGGGGGCAGTGGATACATCTTGGTTTAGGATAAGAGGAATCCCCTATGAGAAGATATCAGAACAAAATGTTAGTAAAGTGGCATCCTTTGTGGGCCTACCTATGGAGATTGATGTGGATAATCTAACCAAGTTTGACTTCATCAGGATCAAAATTGGCTGCAGGGATGTAAGGAAGGTTCCTGCAGTAGTGAATGGGATGCTGGATTTCTTCTTCTATGACTTTGTTTTCCAGAGGGAAGTCCCTCAAGAAGGTACCACAAACCCTGCTGGCACAAAATGAATCAGAAATGATAGAGTGCCTAAAGAAAAATCATCTCCAAAAAACAGAGAACTGCAGGCATACTGGGATAGGGAGGTAATCAAACCCAGCAAGCATCAACTTCCTTAGACAAAGGAGTTAATAAAACTGGCAATTCTGACATGGGAGAGCAAGTGACACAGGAGATGTTCAACCAAGTGGATAACACAGATCTCAATAATAATAGCCAAGATAAAGAGGAGGAAAGTGAGGATGAGGGACAGAAATTTGGAGACATACTCTCCCCAGGAGGTCAAAGTTTCACCTTTGGCTCATTTGAGCAAAGTGAGATCAAGAAACTGTGGAAAGTGAAGATTTCCGAAACAAAATCAACTGCTATCAATGAGTATGGTTCCAACTTCATCACATCAAAGTTTGATTCTCTGGCTGCTATTGAGGCTAAGACAGCTCTTCTGGCACAGAGCAAAGAAGGAAGCCAAGGCACCAAATGTGGGCCTATGGTCAAAGAGAATACAGAAACAATCACTTCCAAAGAAGTTCTTCAATCCCCAAGCCCTCCCACAGGAACACAGGAAGGCCCTGAATATGAATGGTCAAGCCAAGAGATGACCACACAAAATGCCCCTAAAGAATACTTGAAAGGTGCATTATCACAAAAAGAAGCATCTGTTGTTGATTGGGGAAGTTTGATGGAGGAAGAGACTAAGGAAAATGAAAAAACATCCAGGGATGCCTCGCCTGATAAAAGGGGGGAGGCTGAAGCTAACATTGCACAGGTGGTTGATAAGAGCAAGGGGAATCAACATATTGCCACAGCTGAGGGAGAAGAAGAAGAACAGAGAGTTCAACCAGCTTTGAAACTAAGCGAGAGGATAAAAAAATCAGGGGAATGGTGACATCAACATTCATGACAAAGCCAAAGCCTTAAAAGAAAAAAAGAATCTACCAGGTAAACACCAAGTCCATTCTCAAAATTCTTTTGCTGTGCTAAGCAATGATGCTCTTATCTCCTTCTCCAATAAGATGGGGGTTGACCCTTCATCCCTGTCCTTTGAACACTTCGATTTCTTAAAAGATCTAGAAAGAGCTAGATCTAACCTGGAAATCAGAATTGAGGAAAAAGACCCCAGTGGGAATGAACAAGAAGCTGACCTCCCCTTAAAGGAGACAAAACTAATTGCTTGGCAATTTGACGAATTTGATGATGAAGGTTTCAAACTGGTTTTAAGTCGAAAAAAGAAGAAATCTACCAAAAAAGGCAAAAAATGCATGACCCCTCCCCCCAACCTGAAGATGGGGGTGAAATAAAAGAGAGAGGCGTACCTAAGACTTGCTCTAGGTATAACCTCCGAAAGAATAGGGAGGCCAAAAAAATTATTGATATATAATGAAAGGACTCATTTGGAACTGTAGAGGTGTTTCGAAAAAAGGGATGTCTTCCTTTGTCAAAGACTTCCTAATCTCCCAACAAATCGATTTTATTGGTCTGCAAGAGACAATAAGGAAAAATTACACTGATAAATTTTTTAGGAAAATAGACCATGGTAAGGTCTATGCCTGGAATTGGATTCCTGCATCTGGCCACTCTAGAGGTATACTATGTGGTATTAACATGGACAAATTTGACATAATTTCGGTAGAAACTGGCACCTTTTCTATTGCAGCAACTGTCCTGTATAAAAAATTGAATAAAAAGCTGAAACTAGTAACTGTCTACGGCCCTGCCCATGATGACAAGAAGGATTTGTTCCTAACTGAACTATCCCAGGTCTGTACCTCGCACAACTATCCTATGGTGGTTGGAGGAGACTTCAACATACTTAGATTCAGTTCAGAAAAGAACAAGAATTTCAGGGTGAATAAGTTCTCTGATATGTTTAACCTGATTATTAATTCCCATGAGCTCAGGGATATACACATAAATGGGGGGACTTTCACTTGGAGCAATAACTAGAGTGACCCCACCCTTGAGAAATTGGATAGAATCCTTGTGAATGAGGAATGAGAACATATATTCCCACTTACTAACATTACAAAAATTCCAAGATATTTGTCAGATCATAATCCTCTGATTCTAAGCTCTGACCGTGAGCAAGCCCATAAGTCCAAAACCTTTTGTTTTGAGACAAGCTGGATTAAACACCAAGACTTCTTACCCAAGGTAAAAGAGATCTGGGATAGGCCAATTCTCAACAAAAGCTCTATTGACATTTGGATTATCAAAATCAAGAGGGTTAAAAAATTCCTCACTAGTTGGGGAAAAAGCTTAAGGGGGCACACTCGGAAATATAAAAAAATCCTCCAAGAGGAACTTCTGGTCTTAGAGCAAAAAGAAGAAACTCAACCCCTACCCAGCCACCTACTGAATAGGAAAACTTTCATCCAAACCGAACTCCTGAAACTGATGGAAGAAGAGGACTTATATTGGCACAAGAGATCAAACTCAAATTGGCTGTTGAGAGGGGATAATAACATAGATTTTTTTCACAGAGTGGTGAATGGTAAGAAAAGAAAGAATACCATCTTCTCCCTTCAAGGTGAGGATGCGACCATTGAGGGAGACGACCTAATCAGAGAGCATGCCACCTAGTATTATAAGTCTCTTTTTGGCTCCTCTGGTAACCCCACCACCCACATGGACCCAAACTGTTGGGCCCCTAAGAGCAACTCCAGCAAGACCCCTACTCAAGCCTCTACTCAAAAAGTAGGGACCGAGGGAAAAAAAAAAAACCAGCTCTAGACAGGGCCACTACTCAACCCTTCAGTAGGGAGGCCCCTTCTTTTTCCCCTCCGGCCCCTTTGCCCACGGACCCGTAGGGAGGCCCCTACTCGTCTTCCCCACGCGCGTGCCACCGGCCCGAGCGCGCGCCTCTCTTCCCGCGCAAGCGCCGCCGCTCGCCACGCCATCGTTGACCACCACACGCAGACGAGCCGGCGGCCGTCCTCATCGTGCAGCTCCGCCCTCTCCTCGCCCCACCCGTCTTCTACAGCTGCGCCCAAGAATGCCCTCGTCGGAACCCTAGCCAAGGGCCGCCGCCGCCGTTTCCCGTAGCTATACGCCACTGCCGCTGCCTCCCGCGCGAGCACGAGCTGTTCCTCTCACACGAGCACCACGTCCCTCCATCTACTCCATCGCCACAGATCAAGCATCGCCTCCCTGCCAGATCTCCCTTCAGAAGCTGACAGAAGCTCCCACCCCTGCCGGATCTCTCTCCAGAAGCTGACCGGCGCCCGCCTCGATGCCTCCACTCCGTCCTCAACGTCTGGACCCTGTTGGCGATTTTCCACCTGCTGCCTTCGACCCGAGCACAGAGCTCTTGCAGGTACTTTCTTTCTTGAGCTTGCACGGATGATTCATGGGCTGGAAACATTGATGGATCATGTTTCTTGTGCTTTCTTTATTGAGATCACACGGATTGCTATGTCTGTGACAAATACAGGATGACATTTAGTTTAAATTTAATATTTTGCCATTGTATCTGAACATTGGTACAGATTCACCAGTATCCTGTAGCTTTTGTTGAGTACACATGCTTTGGTAAACTAGCAAAACTAGACCTCTGTTACAATTTGTACATTTTAGACTAAAGACTATCTCACTGCAGTGAGAAATTCTAATTGAGCATGTCGTATCTATTTGCCTGTTATCCAGGGGCATTCTAACTGAAATGCTTGTGTTGTTCCTACCAAAAATTTCATTGTCTGCATGTGGTCGTGAATGAGGCATGGTCTGAAATAAAATATTAGCCTTTGCTTCTTGCAGAATGGTATGCAAGTCGTCACCTGTTATTCTTTGCTCCATTAGTTTAAGTTTATAAATAGGAGCCAAAAGTAGGGACCCTTGCTGGAGTTGGATAGAAAAAAGAAGGCACCAGAAAGTAGGGAGAGTCCCTACTCAATAAAGTAGGGGCTCAAAGTAGGGGCTATTGCTGGAGATGCTCTAATGAAAAAGTGACTGAACAAGAAAATGAACAACTCACCAGGCCCTTTACAGAAGAGGAGGTCAAAAGGGTGGTCATGTCAATGGAAGGAAACACCGCCCCTGGACCGGACCACATGCCCACTGAATTCTTTCAATCATGTTGGGATATTCTTAAAAATGACATCATGGCAATGTTTGTGGATTTTGCTGAGAATAAGTTGGATATTGGGAGATTGAACTATGGCTCTATAGCCCTTATCCCAAAAGTAAAGGAGGCCAATAAAATTCAGCAATACAGGCCCATCTCCCTGCTGAATGTAATATACAAAATCTTTACTAAAGCCCTCATGATGAGACTTGAGCATATCCTGGAAAGAATTATAAATAGATCACAAACAGCCTTCTTAAAAGGCAGGAACATTATGGACGGAATCATGTGTTTACATGAAATCCTCCATGACACTAAATACAGGAAAAAGGATGGGATCATCCTCAAGTTGGATTTTGAGAAAGCATACGACAAAATTAGCTGGGATTTCCTGAAAGAATGTATGGAACAGAGAGGATTTAATGAGAAATGGCGCCACCGGATTTGGGCGGTCATGACTTGTGGAACTTTGAGTGTCAAGGTGAATAACGGACAAGGGAAATACTTCACATGTGGAAGGGGAGTCAGACAGGGAAACCCTTTGTCGCCTCTGCTATTCAATTTAGCTGCTGACTCCCTATAAAAAATGATCCACATGGCCCAAGGAAACGGCATCATAGCTGGGCTGGTCCCAGAATATATCCCAAACGGGGTGGCTGTGTTACAATACGCGGATGACACCATCCTATGCTTAAAGGATGACATGGATGTAGCCAGAAACACCAAGTTGCTGCTATATCACTTTGAAAATATGTCTGGCCTAAAGATAAATTTCAACAAAAGTGAGTTGATAATGGTCTCAGAGGACACTGACAAGTCTATCATGTACTCTGAAGTGTTGAACTGTGCTATAGGCACCTGGCCGATTAAATACCTAGGAGTTCCTGTCTCAGGTGCCAGACTCCACATTCTGGACTGGCTCCCTTTAGATGAAAAACTCCTGAAAAGGTTGGATGGATGGAAAGGAAATGTGCTCTCTATCGGAGGACGCCTAACTTTACTGATGGCTTGCCTTAGTACCATACCCATCTACTGCATGTCAATGTATCTTCTTCCAAAAACCGTGATCAAAAGAATGGATAGGACAAGGAAAAGATTCATGTGGCAGGGAGGCAGCACAAGGAAAAAATATCACTTAGTAAAATGGACTAGGCTCTGTATGCCAAAACAGAAAGGTGGATTGGGGATACATGATCTGAGAAAAATGAACCTGAGCCTCTTATGTAAGTGGTGGTGGAAGCTCGAACAAGGAACGGGCACTTGGCAGGAAATTGTAAAGAAAAAATATGTAAAGAATAGACCTATAACCCAGCTTAAAGGCCGACCTAATTTCTCCCCAGTTTGGAAGGACCTCATAAAAATTAAAAACCTATACCTCCAAGGCAGGACAATGGTGGTTGGAAATGGGGAGAACACTGACTTTTGGAATGATACTTGGTGTGGTGCCATCTCTTTAAGAGAAAAATTCCCGGAATTACATGACATCTGTAAAGAACAGAACACCTCGGTTAGCACCATGGCTGCCAGAAGATGGTCCCTCTCCTTTAGAAGATGGCTCGACCCTTTGAACCAAACCAAACTAAGGCAACTTAGATACATCCTAGTTGCATCACCCCTTAACCATACCAAAGACACTCCAAGATGGAGATGGGAGAAGAACAGCATGTTCTCTGTTAAGTCAATGTACAAACAGTTCTTTAGCAGAGAGACAAACTACCCCAATAAAAAGATACGGAAGGCCAAGATCCCTTTGAAGATCAAGGTCTTTTTGTGGCTAATTGAGCAAAACGCCATCCTAACCAAGGACAACATGTGCAGACGAAATTGGCAGGGAGATCCCAGATGCAGGTTCTGCCCTGAGAATGAAACAATCAATCATCTCTTTTTTGAGTGCTCCATGGCTAAATATGTTTGGAGTATAATTGCGATGGTTGTTGGGGCACCTTGTTGACCCTGTTGTTTCGATCAGTTCTGGATATGGATTCATTACTCTCTCCCTGGAGGGGGGAAATTTTACATGGTGGGACTTGCAGCTATATGCTGGGCACTATGGAAAGCAAGGATACTATGTGCTTTGATAAAAAGAAAATTAGATCTCCTACTGAGATCATATGTCTTATTAGCTCTTTCATCTCTTATTGGGCAGAACTGCAGCAACCGGAAGACAGGAAGGCGCTGGGAGACGGAGCAGAAGCCCTTAAGAGCACAGCACTCCACCTGCACCCAGTCCAAGCTTCTCCAGTGGATTGATGCTCCTTCAGTAATCAGAATGGCCATGCAGCAATCGTCACCAACACCCTGGAGTTTTATAGTCGATGTCCGTTGGCTAGTAGTCTATCTCAAGTGTTTGGTTAGATGTGTGTTACTCTGTTCTCGCTCTTCTAGTGTGCCTGAGACCTCCTTCGAGGGTCCATCTGAATTCTAATCCCCCTTGTTAACTGTTCGCTAAACTTGGATGCTGCAATTTCGTTATCCCCATAATGAAATTCGGGCATGGCCCTTAGTGGAAAAAAAAATACATGGCGTCCACAATACATGATATATGTATAAGGTATAGTACCATATCGTCAGTGAAATCTGATATATGCTTGTTCATAATCCGTCAACATACCTAATGGAGCACCCTGGTTGACAATTAGCATACATGGAAATTAAACAAAGAAGCCTAGATGCAGAGAGCAGAGGGCCGCAAAATCGTAGAGTAAAATAGCTCATCCGGAGCTAGAAGAAGAATGCAAGAAAAATAAAAGGACGGATGTACTCCCTCCGTCCCAAAATAGATATCATTCTCGCTTCCTAAGAAAAACAACATCTTTCAACATTAACCAATTATATATAAAATAATATTAATATTTATAATACATCATTAGTATCATTAGATAGACATTTGAATCTAGTTTTTTAACAAATTTATTAGAGATATAAATATTGCACATATTTTTCCTACAAATCAAGTCAAAATTGAGAAAGTAACACGTGCACGCATCCCATAACGTCATTTATCACGGGACGATGGGACGGAGGGAGTAGGTCGGCATGCTCGCACAGAAAAAGCAAATCCGCAAATCGGCGGAGCAGCTGTGCCGATGTTGGTAGCCGGAGGTGAACCAGATCTCGCCGCCGTGCTCTGGCGCCCTGGTGGCCGACAACGAGCACGCGCGGTCGGACAGATTGGGCCGCCGCATCTCCGCCTGCAGCAGTGCAGCTCCGCGGAGAGAGTAGGAGAGAGAGTTTCAGGAGAAGATTGAGGCTGTGTTTAGTTGATGAAGGGAAAAGATCTTTTGTTTCTGGGATGCGTGTTATGAGAGGGGGATGAATAGGAAAGGTGAAAAAGGAATTTTTAGGGATGCGTGTTCTGTGAGGGGAATGAATAGTAAATGCAAAAGATCTTTTGCATCTAAACACAACCTGAGACACCGCATCTCTGTCTGCAGCTGGTGCAGCTTGCGCAGGGGGTGTGTCTTCCTGAGAGAGACAGGGAGGGGAAAGATTACTGGACCAAAACTAGAGAAGGGGAACAAGCGTGAATGTGGACTGAAATGAGCCACGTTGCTGTGTTTATTTTGCATGCATGCAGCAGCTCTTGGTGGCATAAAAGAAGAAAAAAAGGAAAAAGGAAAGAAAAAAGGTAAAAATAAGAAATAAAAAGAATGAGAGGAGATAGAAAGCAAGAAAAATAAGGAGGGAGGGGATGGTAGTTATAAAATATGGAAAAAAACTCGATCTACGGGGTTAAGACCACCCTACTAGAAGAAGACCTTCTCACACAGGCCGAGAAACCTCCCAACCCCCTCTCCGTCCCTTACACAAGAGCCACGAGTTCCCTGTGAGAGTCGGGCTGGCACTTAGCACCATTACTTGCAACTGGACCGAGTCTTAACCCGTGCTTTGGGATTACGAAGAGACGATGAGATTTTTTTAACCCAGGCCATAATTCGTCCCCAGTGGGGATCAAACCTGGGATCTGGGAGGTGTAGCCGGAGCTCCTAACCACTAGGCTAGAAGTCTATTTGTAGTTATAAAATATAGAAGGTGGTAGGAGTAGTAGACATAGACATAAAATTAATTACATTGATAGATTAATCTATTTAGCCTAATTAATCATCATAAGCACTTTTTAATTAGTCTCAATAGATTCGTCTCGCGATTATAGTCCATCTGTATGATGATTTTACTTTCAAATTATATTTCATACTTCTAATTAGTGTCTAAATATTTAATGTGACAAGTTTGCAAATGTAGGTTGCGAACTAAATTTTTTTCTTGATACTTTGTTCAGTTAAAATGATAATTTCCGTAGGAACGTACGAGCGTGCATTGACTCTTTTAGCAAGGATTGATCCTTACCTCTACGACGTTCTAAAGATTAAATACTAGCAACTAACATTAGGGAATAGAGTTAGGAACCATACGAGATTATATTAATTTATTTTTAAAATCAAGATAACAATAATCAATAGAGATTACTATTTAGCCGAGTTTTATAAGTCCGTAGCCACGCACAGGCATATGTACTAGTAAATCTATAATACCGGGATCGTTTTGAGTGCAGTGCTTTTCGTGGCCCAGGAAGGAGGCCTGGTGTTGCCAATGGGCCAGAAGCCCAGCAGGGTTTACCTTGGAAATGACAGATCATTTTTTGTTTGCGAGTTTTTTAGAATATATATACTGTACTTATTCAAATTATAGACACTATTTATTTCAAGATACCACATGATATTTATGTTTTTGACTATAAACGAGTACAATATATACAAAATGAAGAGTATTTAAAGTCATCGTGGATTCGATGATAACAGGGGTGGTGGTTGCAATGACCAGCGAAATTTGCAGCGATGGGTGATCGGTTTCGGCAGACAAATAACAACCTGCACCTTTGCTTTCCTTTTCTTGTTGAGCCCGCCTTCGGAGCAACCAGTGGACTGGAGTGACATTCCGTTCTACAGCTAATTATGCTACAACTAGCGATGGAATTTAATAGCATTAATCAGCGAAGTTGACAAGGAAAAAGATTGAAAACAATAAAGATAAGTGAAGTACTTGTTCTTGGTCAGCAACCTTATCATAACGGTAAATTTGTTTGCTATGTACAACTATGAAAACCAATAGAACCATAGGTCATTCAAGTTTTTTCTTGCAGGTACATAATTAGAAATCAAGATCGTTTTGTAATATCAACTGAAGTTTTTTCTATCGAAAAACATACTAGGTTTGTGCCATTGCGTTAGGCAAAACAAATCTGGAATTCTATGATGTGATGATGTCATGAGATTAAAACGATCATATTATCAATCTGATGTACACGTTTGCAAGTTCGTGTGATTACCTTATTTGATTAGCAAGAAGCACGCACGAATACATGGCCTTAACCACAATTCTTAATCTATTGGAATCCTTCCAAATTCTACATATGAATACTTCCAAATAATCACCAAAGAGGTAGGCCCCCTGCATATGACAACTTCTAAGTAAGCTCTTAATGAAAAAACACTGTATTTTAGCTGCAGTAGCTAAATATAGATGATTTCAATGGATAACCGTTGGATAGCGCATAAAGAACAGACCAACGAAATACACGCAAACCGCTTACATGAATTCTATGTGGTTTTGACCAGCCAAATCCTACTTTGCTCATAATGGTTTGATAGATAAAATTTGATAGATAAACACTGCTGCAGGAGGAATAATAAGGAATGTCATCTCCAAAATACCTATATTTTACTCCATTCAAGAGGGATCCCATGTGAGTAGGTAGTACAAAACGACACTGTGAAATCGTGCTTCGAAGTAGTACCGTGGGCCGAGGAAGCCAACAAATGCAGCCCAATCCGGCCGATCAGACGAGGAGGACCAGGACCAGGACCAGACGTGTCGCCGCGGCGTGGGCCCTGCGATTCTCTCCTCACTATGTCGACATCCACATCCCCCATGACTCTATCCCACCACCCCACGACCGCACGTGACCACCACCTCCGAGCCCTCCGCGCCACCGCAGTCACTATCAACCGGGCCCGGCATCCAGGAGGACCCACCGGTCAGCCTGATAGCCTCGCCACGGGCGCGCGTGACGGACACGCTCCTCCGTACGCGGGGCCCAGGTAGTTATACGGGCGCGTGGGCCCGGGCACCGGCCGCCCACGACATGGGCGCCGCATCCCCGCCGACCGTCGGAGAGATGGACGGCCGAGATGGCTTCCGGCGCATGTCACAGGGCGGACCACCTGGGCGCGTCCACGTCGTCGATGGCGCGCCGCATCGCCTCCGCAGCTGTCCGTCCGGTACACTGCCACCACCATGACGACATCTTCGAATCCTTCTCTGCCAAAGTCCGCCCCTCTCTTCTTCTCTCCTATTCGACTCTTTCCCCACACGATTCCCCTCCTCTCAAATCTCCTTCCTCCTCCTCCTCTCTCTATCTCTCTCCACTAGGCGAAGCCTTTGCGTGCGGTGCGGTGAGACGGGGAGCTAGGAATCCAGGGCATCGGAAAAGCGGCCGCCTAAAGAACCGATTTTCCCGAGATTTTTGTCCGTCCTGCCCTGCCTCTCCATCGAGCGATCGGATTCTCCGACGATGGCTCTCGCCGGCTTCGGCCGGCACGTCGGCGGGTTCTTCAACGCCAGCAATGGTGCGTAATTTGGTTGCTTTCCGAGGTTTTCTTGGGTTCTTTCGCGGTTTGGTCTGAGATTGACGGTTTTGATGTGCCGTTGCGTGTGTGCAGCGCTTATGGCGGCGTCGCTGTCGACGGCGAGCTGCGCGGAGGAGATGCAGAAGGCGGAGGGGGGCGGGTGCCGCGACGACGCGGCGGCGCTGCGGCTAAAGGAGGTGGCCATGGCGGCGATACTGGTGGCCGGGGTGATCGGGGTGGGCCTGCCGCTGGTGGGGCGGAAGCGGCGCGCGCTGCGCACGGACAGCGCCGCGTTCATGGCGGCCAAGGCGTTCGCCGCCGGCGTCATTCTGGCCACCGGGTTCGTCCACATGCTGCACGACGCCCAGAACGCGCTCTCCAGCCCATGCCTCCCCGCCGACCCGTGGCGACAGTTCCCGTTCCCCGGGTTCGTCGCGATGGCTGCCGCGCTCGCCACGCTGGTGCTCGACTTCCTCGCCACCAGGTTCTACGAGACCAAGCACCGCGACGAGGCCGCGCGCGTCAAGGCAGCCGCAGCCGCCGCGCTCGCTGCGGCATCCTCCGCGAGTGACGAGGACATCACCGTGGTCACCGTCGTCGAGGACGAGCACAAGGCCCCGCTTTTGCAGACGCACTGCCACGGGCACTCGCACGGACACGGACACAGCCATAGCCATGGGCAGGAGTTGGTGCAAGTAGAGGCCCGCGAGGGGGAGGTGTCGGAGCATGTCCGGTCTGTCGTCGTGTCACAGGTGGTTGTTTCATCTGTTCAGGGATGCTTTCGTGCTGCTTCATCGAGCACACTGTGCTGACCATTGGTTTGGTTTCAGATACTGGAGATGGGGATAGTATCTCACTCTGTGATCATCGGGTTGTCACTGGGGGTGTCACGGAGCCCCTGCACAATCAGGCCACTTGTTGCAGCACTTTCATTCCACCAGTTCTTCGAGGGGTTTGCATTAGGCGGGTGCATTGCTCAGGTAAGAATTTCAGTAAACTGCAATTGAGCATTTCGCAACGATGGATGATTTTGCACATAGTGGTGAAAATGAAAGTGAAATCACGTGTATATTGCACTCGATTGCAACAGTTTATCTGTTAGTGTTTGGTAACGCGTAAGCTGCTTTATAGTCCCCTGGAGTTGCTCCTATGTCAACTTGATGGTTGGGGAATCAGTGTTTATGAACATGGACCCCGTCCTTCAAACTTTTAGAAAAGGGCCATTTGCAATTCTGCCCCCACCTTGGTAAATTGGGTTGAAATTATCGTTCAAGAATAAAATCATATTATAAGCTAATAACAAGATGGGTTTATTTATGCTTTAAATTTTCTGTTGATGGACCGATTTATCCTATTATTCCAATGTCTCCTATTATTTAAGCTCTATTTGTTTGCAATTAATGAGTCACCTACATCAACTGTTTGATACTCTGATGTTGAACTCCTTTGGTTTGAGTACCATATTCAAATTCTCATTGGAGGAAAAATCCAGTTCATACCCATGCCTCAACTTCATATGGGGTGAATCATGGATGTAATTTGTGGGGTTTTTTTTTCATTGCGTTGTTCCTAGTAGTAACCTTCCAAGTTGTGTGTTTCTCCTTAAGGCTATGTATGACACGACATCGGGAATTCAGACCACCTCTGCCGTATTGTTGTTCTTATTCTTCCAATCATTGTTTTAATGTTTCCAAAACTACTATTTTGGCGCTACTTGTACAAAATTTTGTACTTGATAATTGATATGTTTTAAAATGGGATTGGCATCTTTTTCAAACATTTGACTTCGATAATATAACAATTGACTTTAGTATTGTAACTGGGTATTGTGCTTTGTTGCAATTTTTTCTCTTCTTTCAATTTCTGTTGTTTTTTAATGAATGTTCATCTATGACTTCTAAGTTATGGATGCCTACTACTTTATATAGGATTGTGGAGTCATGACAAATTAGTTGGATGTCCATTTACTGACAGGATTGCATTATGCATTAAACAGGGTCTGAAAAATGCATCGATGTTTGTGTTACTTATTTAACTTTATCTTGACAAGTTTTTAGTCGTTTTATTATTTTCTTTAGTTAGCTGACCCTGATGATGCTTTTTTTTTTTCTCACCTAAGTTATCAATTGACTCAATACCAAATTATCTCCTTACAGGCACAATTCAAGAACCTTTCGGCAGTTCTAATGGCGTCCTTCTTTGCCATTACAACACCGGCAGGGATAGCTGCTGGGATAGGCGTGGCCACATTTTACAATCCAAACAGCCCGAGGGCTCTTGTGATTGAAGGCATTCTTGACTCAGTGTCGGCCGGTATCCTCATATACATGTCGCTGGTGGATCTCATTGCCGCAGACTTCCTGGGCGCAAAGATGACAGGATCACTGCGACAGCAAGTGATGGCATACATCGCACTGTTCCTGGGTGCACTCTCAATGTCCTCACTTGCAATATGGGCTTGAGACCTGCCCTTCATTATCAGATGAAAGGTGCAGGGATATCCCGAGAAAATTTGTTGTGCATGTACAGTTCTAAGGTTTCCGCGGTATTCTGTTCTGCCCCATAGCAGCAGTAGCAGCAGCTCCGCTTGGGATCATAATAGGGTAACATGCCCTGTTTTTGAAGGGCATCAAAGAAACACCGCCTATGTAAAAGTGGGGCTCTTGTACCTGCACTGCCCCCACAATGGCGGTTCCATAGGTGATATTTTGATGGTCGGTTTTTATTGTACTCCCGAGTGTGAATTGCTGTGGCCAGTGGTTTTCAAAATGATGAGCAAGCACTGATATGTAATGATAGCCGCTGCATCTGCTGGTAGCTCTGGTTTGATGTTAGAGTGGCTGGTACTCTCGTGCACTTGTTCAATTTTTGAAATGATTCTTATTGTAACAGCGTTGACAGATTACTGATACTTGCATCGAATGCACCTTTCGGTCGGGGGATGGAGTTTCTATTGCCGTTGTGCTTTGTGGTCCTTGGAGTACAATCTACCATTCTTTGTGGGGTGTGGTGTTTATGGAGTAGAGCCGTCGAATGGCAATGCCTGGAAGTGCGGAATCTAATCTGAAAGGGCAAAGTGGTGGTTTAAAATCGGCATCTTTTTGTTAGTGCACCGTGGCGAAGAAAGTGGCGAAGAACCTTCAGACGTCAAGAGAAAATGCCAACCACAGGTGGTGGAACATCTTAAAAGTAGCAGCGGTTCAGTATATTGTAACTTGTAAGCTTCTCCGCGCTGTTCTTTGCCTTCTTGCTTTAAAGTTTTGACTCTCTGAATGCCCATTCTTGCAACTCCAACAAGACCCCTACTACTCAGACCTCTACTAAAAAGGTAGGGGCTGAAGGAAAAAAATACACTCCAACGGCCTCTGCTCGAGCTTCTGAGTAGGAGGAACCTACTTTTTTTTTTTTCCCTCCTTCTCCCACGGGTGGAGAGGGGCCTCCCTACTTTTCTGTTGAGCCGTTTTTTTCCGCGCCGTCGCCGTGAATCTTCTTCTCCTCCGTACGGTGTCCCTGCTCCTCTGCCGCCGCGCACGCCGGCCGCGGCATCCCCGCACTGCCCCTGCTGGCCTGTTGGCTCCTCGTATCAGCAACCTGCCACAAGTCTATATTCACAATACGAAGGAACGATTGAAGCCAAATCCTTCGAGAAATGAAGAAACCAAATCGAATCCACACTGCTCCAAATCCCTACGAAGGAACGCATACATGTTGCCCCTACCTGTAGCCTGATTGGATGTTGCATGGTCCAATCTGAACCACTGGCAGCTGTGATGCCATGGTTCTCTGATTCAATGTTGTGAGGGCGGATTCGAGGTCCGTCGGTGGCACGAGCTCGTGCGCTACTGGCCGGTAGTCCCCGGCGCGGAGCAGCCGCCGGCAGCACGGGCCCCGGACCGACCCGCCACTGGCTGCACAGGCCCTGGGACATGTGCGCCGCTCTGCATGAACCTCGAGGCTGCTGGAACCCACTGTGCCGCCGCTCGAACCCACCACGCCGCCGGTCAGGTCATAACGCCGCCGCCCCAGGTCACCGTCGGCCTCTCCTCCACGCCCTCACCGGAGCTCCAGCGTGCGTCGAGGACCCCCCACGCGGTCGGGATCTGGAGTTCGGGACTGGGAGGAGGAAGAAACGAGGGGCAGACAGAGAATTCGTGGGGCCCACCTGTCATGCAACTAACGCCCCATTTGGATGTAGATATTGAGGCCTAGAATTAGGAATCGGCATTGGATACAACCAATGCCAGCTGTTTGGATGATTTTTGAATTGGAATTGGAATCTCAACCCAATGCCGAGCGGTATTCTGTGTGCCTCTTCGCGGCCTCCTCCAATTCGGACCCCTTCCTCTCCGTATTGCGCGGCATTGAGTGGGTCTGCTCGTCTTTCTCTCCCTCGTCTCCCCGCGCCGCTCCCCTCCCTCGTCGGCAAGGACCGGCCAGCCGGCGATGCCTCAATCCCGTCCGTCGGCGTGAGCCCCTTCAGACCTGGCTACGAGGAGGAGGTGCGCGCGACCCCAAGCGTAGACTCGAGGTGCGGGTCCCCAAGCTCAAGGCGGCAGCGAGACCCAGGCCTGCGATGGCGGCTCCACTCCTTTCCTCGCGGCGGCGCGTACCCAAGCCAGGGCAGTGGTGGACGGATCCCAGCAGGAGGATTCGAGCCAGGGCGGCGTCGGACAGATCCCAGTAGGTGGACCTGCAATTCCCGTGTGCGGACTGCTCCGAGCGGCGGCGGCGAACTCCCGTGGGCAGCGCAAATAGAGCCACAGCGTGTGCCGCTCATCTCCTTGAGCTTCGTACCGGTCCAAAGAATAAGTTGTTGTGCGCCGTGATGGACAGGAGCAACAGTGGCAGCAACCGTGGTGCGCTCATCTCTCCTTGTTTCTCACGTTCGATGGCACTTTCTCACGGCCGGAAGGAGGAGGTGGTGGCAAGGAAGAGGAGGTCGCTGAATGGGAGCAATGGAGAAGATAGCCTCAATGCCAAATTCCGTGGTCTGCATCCAAACAAAAATTTAGATTTGAGGTGTCGTTGAATTCCAACTCACAATTTCATCTACATCCAAACAATTGCATTGGTATTGTGACTCATTTCCAAAACTAGGCTGATTTGGTATTGAACATAATTCAATGCCAAGGTCTCGAATGTCGACATCCAAACGGAGCCTAAGGGAAAATAGACACTGACCTATGGGACCCACCCGTCATAGTAAAAGTAGGGGCTCAAAGTAGGGGCTATTGTTGGAGTTGAGCAAAAAATTAGAGCCCCAGAAAGTTGGGGCCAGCCCCTACTCAAGAAAGTAGGGGCTATCGCTGGAGTTTGGCTCAAAGTAGTGGTTTAGGTGTTTGGTTTTCAAAGGAAAAAAAAAGAGAAATAGCCCAAAAGAAATCGTGATTCGAATAAATGTCCCCCGAATATGAAAAAATTTAGGCTTTCGTATACGTTCTAATTGTGGTAGTACCTCCACTATTTAAAATTTTGATTCTCGCGTCTAATTTCTAATGTGGAAAACAGAAAATAAAAAAGTGAATGTGGGTATTTTAGGGCCCAATTCTTCCTAATGTCATCTCTGAGGGCAGTTTTCCCTGGGCTTGAAAACTGCGCGTGTTTGGTGGGCTTGAAAGCTATGCGTGTCCAGGTTCACGCTGGGCTTGAGCGTGTGCGCGCCGGTCCCTGATGAAAGAATGTTCGAAAGCATATCGCAACCCAATCGAGTAAAGTGGAAAGGGGATGGATAGAAAAAACTCCATTGGAGGAGATGGATGAAGAGAAGAAAGGAAAACGAAGATAGAAATAAAACAAAAGACGTGATGGTTGAGGAGTTGGGTTGTCTCTACCTCCGTTCCATTTATGATGGTTATCTACCATGAACCTTATGATCGTCACCAACCTTACTTTCAAATTTACAAACAAAGCTAAGGCATGTAGCAAGTACATGCATATTAATGAATCCTTCAATTTTGTCAATAAATATAGGATATCTTGTTTTTAACCGCTGATACTTTTCGCCTAGCCTAATTGTCACTTTTCCCATTACTTAGCCAAATGAAAAAGGAGTGCGATTTCAAAGCTTATTGTCTGAGACAACCCGTCCAATTACTTCTCGTACTTTAGTACTTGCATTTTACTTCCACCTAAAATTTGTCCATTGCACGGGAGCGCTCATAACACTTGCACAAGTTGAACTGAACGAAAGTGAAGGTCATTTATGCACACCAAAAGGATGTCACCTTCCTACTGCTAAGTACTAACCCCAAACTACCCAGGCTTCATAAACCACGGCCCCACAAGTCAGTAACTACACAGATACTACACTGTCTACCGCACTAATCTCCCTCACTAGTCACTACTGTCCAAAACTAGTACTACCAGTAATAACTCCGGCCTGCTCTCGGCCCCATCCTCACGTACGCGCAGCCTACTGGCTTGCCTCCCACTGGCCGCCTCGAGCGCGGGCCCATCGTCAGGAGCTCCAAGACCCGTACTCGTCATTCGCATCGTCCGTACTCCTGCTTGATCGCCGGCCGCTGGGTCGGGAAACGGCCCACGGCCCACGGCCACCTCCGGCGGCGGCGGCGCACCGGCGCGGCTGTCCACGGACGCCCATCACCGTGGACGCCGGCCCCGACAGCGACATCCGCAGCTCTCGTTTCCCGCGCCACGGTCGCGTACAGCGGAGGCGCCGTCGCCGGTGGCAGCGGCAGGGAGTGGCCCCGGCGGCGAGCTTGATCTCGAGCTCGAGCCAGTTCATGACCTCCAACACCGACGCCTCCGTGATCCCTCGTGCTCGCCGTCGTCCTCCTCCGCGTACAGCCGCTCCGCTACCTTCCCCACCAATTGCCGCCACCTTCCGCCGCCGCCGCCTCCATCCAAGTTCTCTCTCTCTCTCTCTCCGGGCTCCACTCAGCTCAAGCAGCTGCCGATGGACAAGTCGAGTGGACAGGAGCACTGGTGGTTTTGCTTGCGTGGCGGTGGCCGCGACGGAGTGGCAGTCGCAATTCGCATTTATACTGCACGCGCGTGCGACGAGGACCAGCGACGTGAGCAGGCGAGCGGGAGCCGTCGGATCGGGAACGAGCGTCCCCGCGCCGTGCGAGCTCGCTGGGCAAGAGCGACAAGGAGGAGGCAAGTGACGGTCCTGCCCCTGTTGCGGTAGGCTTTTTGGCCCGTGGAAGGCTAGGCCCTTTCTTGGGAGGTTTTTTTGGATCGGTGTGCGCTTCGGGGAAACTGCGCTCTTTTCAGGGATGCTTTGTGACACCGTGCCAGCAGCGCTGCAGCGGCATTGACGGACCTGACCTGACCGGACCTCTGCAATCGCCAATCGGTGAAACGCTTGGGACGACCCGGGCCAGGACGATCACGATTTCGTGACGCCTGCCCTCGCATTTGATGTTTAGCTCTCCTCCTCGGTCCCTAAAAGTGGACGACGCTATGTGATGCGTGTACGTGTTACTTTTCAACTTTGACTTAATTTGTAGAAAAATATATGTAATATTTATATCTCTAATAAATTTGTTAAAAACTAGATTCAATATTCTATCTAATGTACTAATGATGTACATAAATATTAATATTATTTTATATATAATTAGCTAATGCACGAAGATGCTGTTTTATTGGGAAAGCGAGAATGACATCTATTTTGGGACGGAGGAGTACCTCGTTGTCCTTGTTGCTGTTCTGCGGGTCGCATAGAAGAAAAAAATACAAGTACCCTCTAGTGACAACAGTGTTTTCCATCTGTTTTAGTATTTCATTAAAAAAATCATTATCACAGACACGTTTGTCAATCAAAGTTGAGCCTAAAATTCTAAGATGATTGATATGTCAATGCCCATATACCTCCTTCACAAGCTAATACATTGTAGAAAAAAAACTTATAAATTTATTTTGTTCTTGTAATTTTTTGGAATATTTTATCATCCTCTACCCGGCTAGCCTCTGCGGACCGCGGAGGACGGCATTTGCTGCGGCGTCCAGAGAGCACGATAAACAGCCTTCCCGTGCATTCATACTGGCTGATACGCAACGGATCTGTGGCATTGACTCGCGCGACAGGGAGCCCTGCCCCCTCTCGCGTGTCGTATCCGCGCTGCATTGCATCGCTGCTGGTTGCATCATGCAATGCGCCTGGCATGGCTTGCTGACCGTCTCGTCGAGACGGCAGACCGCAGCAGCATTGCAAGCAAAAGCGTGGTGCGCGCAGCGCAGCCTTGCAGCTGCTGGGCCTGCCGGCCGGCTTGCTGGTTTGCTTGCTTGCAGGTCTGGCGTGGCCAGGCAGCACTCTTCATCGCAGCCGTAGCGATCGCGATCAGTGCGCAGCAGGCTTTGCGTGGTACGTCTGCGGCTGCCAACTCTGCACTGTGCCACAGTGGCTGACGGCCTTTGCAGGCTTCGGGCGATCGACAACAAGCCGCTCTGGCTCAGCTCTGGCAGCGGCGGTCGGGATGAGATGGGGCCCAATCTAAACGTTTGGGTTTCTGTTGTGTGCATATGTGACTGCTCCGCTATCCTCCGCACGCGTATAACGATGTTGGGCAGAGGCATTAACTCTGGTCCACTCGGCCGTGCTCTCGCCCATCCCTTTCCTTGTGCTCGCAGCAGTCGCAGGTGCTACGCTTGCACCGCCGACACGCGTGCTACTTGCTATCCCAGAGACTCGCCGGACCGGACACAGCGAGCGACGGGCGACGCCCCAAGTCTCACCTGCGCGCGATCATTGGCGTCACTCGCACGGACGTGGCAGGCGGAGAAAGGCAAGCGGGCGGGCCGCACCACTCGGCGCGATTTTTAATCGTTTCATGTTGTCTTTACTGATTGACGGCAATTAGTAATTAATTTAAGCAGCCCAGCCTATCATACTCCGCCGCAAGTACTACCAACGGTCACGAGGCCAAGCCGCCCGACGTCCGCGGCGTGCCGGCGATGGCGAAGTGAAAAACAAAGCAAATCCCGCCGCCCCACGAGTAGCAAACAGCTGTCCGTACACATGGCATTTGTGGCGCGCGGGGCCTCGCTTGCTTCTCCTACTAATTCCCGTCGCATCTCGCGCGCCAGTTGG
>JACEFO010001658.1:0-31608 GCA_015342445.1 Digitaria exilis | reverse complement strand
ACCATACTTGGTGACCATAGCTCTAGCCAGCCGGGTCGCTTGCTTTAGGTCAGATGAGGCACCAGACGTTACCTCACGATCCCCAAATATAAGCTCCTCAGCCACCCTTCCTCCCATGCATACGTCCAATCTTGCTAGTATCTGCTTTCTCGAAACACTGTGCTGATCCTTCTCCGGCAGCTGTGTAACCATGCCAAGAGTCATTCCCCTTGGAACTATTGTAGCCTTATGGACAGGAAGAGCACCCTCTGTGTGAATAGCAACAAGAGCATGCCCTCCCTCATGATACGCAGTCATTTTCCTGCACTCATCAGATATCACAGCTGATTTGCGCTCACTGCCCATCATGATCCTGTCCTTGGCAAATTCAAGGTCATGCATCGTGACAGCTTTTGCCTCATCCATAGCGGCCTTTAGAGCAGCTACATTGACCAAAATTTGCAAGGTCTGCACCTGAGAATCCAGGTGTTCCCCTTGCAATCGTCATAAGATCCACATCATCTGCTTTTAAGACCTGAAATTCAGGGAGGAATTGAAAAATGAACTTTTCTAAACCAGAGAGACCATCGAGCGTTACTCAAAAAAGGTTGGAATATACGATTGTCGATTTACCTTTGACATATGAGCCTCCAGGATCTGCCGCCGGCCCTCGAACATCTGGATTAGGAACCACAATATTGGCGATCAAAGCGCCAGGCTAACAAGTGCTTATCCAGTGGACTGAGGGAAGTTAGTTGCTGCCATTACAATTATCCCTCATTCTGCTTGAAGCCATCCAACTCAACGAGAAGCTGATTCAAGGTCATTTCATATACTTTATCCTTGGGGTTTCTGCTCCCACCAATTGCGTCAATTTCATCAATGAATATTATACAAGGAGATCGTTTCTTTGCTGCACTGACAGGTCCCTCACCCTTCGGGCCCCACCTACCTACAAACATCTCCTCAAATTCACTACCGCTGCATGAGAAGAAAGGGAACACCAGCTTCCCCAGCTATAGCCCTTGCCAACATTGTTTTCCTGTTCCAGGTGGCCCCACCAGCAAAACGCCTTTAGGAAGCTTTCCACCAAGGCGTGTAAAACGTGGAGATCATGAGCGTCAGTATTAAAAATTGAAACATAGTTGTACAAAACAACATGGGGCAAAACGACACCTTCTTAGAAAGCACACCATTCTAGATTACAAACTCATCCTTACAAAAGGACTGCAGAACACCAAAGCAATCATCCATTTATATTGAGTTGACAAACGAATCCCAATAATCGATACATAAAGAATAACTAGAGTATAGACCGGATTATTTAGCCTTAACAGTGTTGGAATTTCGTACAATACAAAAATTAGCCCTAATAATAATATATTGGGGTAGATATAATGTTATTTTAGTTGATTTATGATTTTTATTTAACCATAGACAAATGGAAATGCCAGAATAATATTACTTCACCTTGGGATCTCGTAGGTAGTGAACGATTTCCTCAAGTTCAGCTTTAGCCTCGTCAACTCCCTTAACATCACTGAACTTAGTGGTCGATTCACGCTCGGCTGAACCTCTTCATCAAACCAAGGCCTATATATAACCCAAGTTCAATGAGAATTACTGTCAAAACCAATTCAAGTCTGGCAGAGAGACATCTAACTCTAATATAACAAACCTTTACTAATTCCTCTGTCTTCAATGAGAGCTCCATGCCAGAGATTACAAGAAACATAGTGCAATGCTCCGGAAGGTTTTCCAAAGCTGCTCCTTAAATTGACCAGTTTCTGCTGTAACCATGTGAATAGGTGCATTCGCGGTACCAGAGCTCCATCTTTAGTCTGACGACCAACACTTGCAAATGCAGCAAGACCAGTACGCCTTTCTTCTTCTGTTGATGAAGACTAGCAAATCCTGCAGAAAATTTCGTATGATGATCCAAGCACAAAAATTTACATGCACGAAATATATGCAGGGGAAATTCTACAGGAGTAACATAACAAAATGCAAGTAAGCCATTGTGCCATATTTTTATTTTTTAAACCGGACAATTAATCAAAGTAGTAATTATGAAACATCCTAAATGGATATTGAGAAAATATAACTTTGGTTGGGGGATGGAGAAAGTATTATTTAATAAAAAATCCACAAAACCAGGGTTCAGAAAATGATGCAATGAAACAGTGTTTTACAAATAACTAATTGCAATGTTCATATGATGGCCAGAACAGTTGAGAAGATACCTCTCTGCATTGTTCTAAGCAGGGGGCTATCCTCCAGCCTATCAAGAGTGACAAGAGCTTTTATATACTCAGAAAGAGCCGAAGAGTTGGAATGCAATGAAGGTGCCTTTCAAAGATTTGTATAACTCTTTCTGGATCACTTCTATAAATTTCTTTAAGCAGAGAAGCTTCACTTGGTGAGTCAGGTCCGTATCCAGCGTGGAAAGCTACTGGCATAGCTTGAGCGGTACTCTCATGCAAATTCTAAGCACACTACCTGCATTAAGCACCAACACAAGTCAGAAAAATAACAATGATAAATCAATGAAACCACATGGGAATAAATAAAAGTGCACGATAAGCGGGTAATTACTAAAAATAGAACATGTAATGGTCCAGTGATATGAACTGTTGGGATACCACTAAAGCAGGCACTATAGCTTGCAAAGAAGACACGTGTTTACACTGACATAACGCTGAGAATTCAGCAAGCATACCTGCACCAGTATCACTTCTGGGTGCCCTGAAAGGAAAGGAAGCCTGTAGCTGACTGTAAATGGCATTCGCTGACCGATGCCTTGCCACCTGTGTCACAAAGGCAGGGCACGGGGAAGATGGCATACATTAGGTTGAGCACTTGTGCCAATACGGAGAGGCAAAGTCAAACGAATGGTGAAAAAGATAAATTCCCCATTGCAAGCGTTTATGTCACTACATAGTTTAATGTTGTACTTTTGAAATTTAAGCTCCCGCAGACATTATGGGGTGTGACTACTAACTCTTAGTAAGGATTCGTCATTCCAGTAGATCCGATCCAAGACGCTTTTTTTAGTGGACGACGTATTTGAGGGCAGGGAAGGGCTGCGAAATAAGACGGAGAAACCCCCTAAACCCTAGTTTTCAATTAAATATACGCGATCTCCCTAGGTGGGTGTCACGAGACTGCTCCCGCAGCACGTCCCCGCCCCACGACGCGTCCATCAAACCCAATCCAGGACAGGAGAAGGGGAAAGGAGAGAGGCCCCTGAGCCTCGGGGACGAACGAATCGGAGTACAGCGGACGTGAGAAGACGAAAACTCTCGCGCGGAAGAGAGAGAGAGAGAGAGAGAGAGAGACCTTGGAGACGGCGAGCCGCCAGGCCATGGGAGGCGATGTTCGGTGAGGAGATCCTGGCGAGGCGCGGCGAGGGAGGAGGACGAGCGTTGCGACGGGCGAGCCGGGGACGAGTGATCCGAGCCCTCGGGGGAGTCAAGCCGCCAGGCGGAGGGGGATGAAAACCGCCACGATTTTTTCCCTTGTTTTTGGAAGACCGACTCGCGACGAGAGAGAGGAGAGATGTCATCTTCAAGCCGTGTTTTTTTTTTTTTTTTTTTTGAGAACAATCTTCGCGCCGTGGTAATGATTGTGTGGGTGTGGATGGGCTTGACTCTTTCATTTGTGGGTTGGCCCATTTGACGTCGCGCGGTTTTCGTGAAGGCCCAACTTGCAGTCTCTGACACGGCGGCACTCTCCGTCATCGGTCGCTTCGGGCATTTTGGCCCTGTCATTTCCATGCTTTTGCTGCTGAGTTCCATTGCATGCAGCTAGTACGTTGTTCATACTTCATTCCATCCGGTTTTACGCGGCAGCCGTACAAAGTGCAATTGCCCAGAACTGTGTACATCTCGCCGTTCAGTTACTTTGAGTCGTCAGTAAGAACGATCGATACCAATGATAGTCCATTCAGTCAGTCAGAGGTTAATTTGAGTGCAATTTCACTGACTTCTTATGGCAGAACAACAAAAGACCGAGCGAGACGAATCAGACGACGTGTACGCAGAGTAAACTAATAGCCATAGCTGTTAGAGTTAGTAACCTAATCCAAGCTAAATCAACTATATACGATCCATCCCGCTACTTTCTCCAAGCCAAGGTTGACCTGATCGGGTAAAATGGGGATGACGACGACATGATACAGGGCTTGCTCACAGATGACGCCCGACCGAAGGCAGGATGCCATCATGCCAACGATACATTTGCCCTTGGAAGCCACATTTGTGCGTGGCAGCAATTCTAATGTTTGTCTGCGTTTTTAATCTCTTATAAAGCCGATCTGTGATGGCAGTATAATAGCCATATGCGCATCTTCAGTATCTCAAGGTCTTGTTGGTGCAAAGAGTAGAAATTGCTGCACTTTTTCTTTAAAGAAGTTTCTGTACTCATATACAGCTAAAGCCATTTTAAAGAAGCAGAGAGGACCAAGTAAAAACAAAGGACGACTGCCGAAGCACTCTTTAACGTACAACTATAGTATACACAAATTTCGAGTCACCACAAATAAAAAAGAAGTCACCACAAATACTACTAGCCAATTGCCAGCTGAGCTACAGAGGATCGGAATATTTTCTTCCAAAGACCCAAAACGATTTCTCGTATTATTAATTAATAAGGAGAAAACTGATAACAGGCGCAAGTGACACCAGAGTTGGTACTATCCACGAGGGACAGGCCGAGCATCGAAGGATTAGGAATATTTTGCATTTTATTCGCTTTCTTCCATCGATACAACGCATACAACTCACCTAATGTAATGCTAGCTATAATATATGCTGCTTGGTCATAACCTTGTGAGAACTTGCATTTCAGATTGACGGAGAATTACATATTACTCCGTACAGCTCACGTCCGGAGTATGAAACTAGAAGTGTCGTTGGGTTGGACACAATATAATGGACCAGCACAGGACGTGGTCATTTATCAGCGTCGTTCCTCGAAAGTTCTGAAATCTGAACCACTAGCCGTGCGCTCGTGCATGCACAAATAAGCTCCTGTTGAGTGTTGAGTCTTTAAAAAGAAATGGAGAAAGGGCGATGTCAGTGACGTGGTGTGTGTGAACAGCACGATCCATCTCTCGCTGAACGATTCCATTCGTTCCTGGTACCTAGGTAGATGGGTGACACATGGAACTATGGACGGCACGACGGAAACAAAAACGTTGACTACAATTACTCTTTTCTAGGAGCATGATTTCGCTTTCTTTAAAAACAGGAAAAGACACAAGGCATCGTCAAAGAATATCGCGATAGAATGCGAGAGTACTCGTAACTAAGTTTAGGGCTCGAACGCTGAAACCTAAAGAAGTAAAGAACCGAGCTACGCTTCGTTTACTAATCAGCTAGAGTTGAATTAGTATATACGTACTTCAATCGTGTCACAATTTGCCTCTACTTTTACATCTTTGTGATTTTGTTCCCGCCTTTTCAAATAAAGAAAGTGATTGCCCTTATCTATCTATAAAAGAACGAGTAGAATTGATAATGCTTCTCACCTAAATTGGGTGCGCGGTACCCCTCACGCTAAACCCACCTGTAAGGGTCAACGAGGGTGGGAAGGGGGTCAAACCCACCAAAACTGATAGTTAGAAAATGTTTCTGCCAAAAACAAATTTTTTTGTCACCTATGTTTTTTTACCCACCTAACTCTATTTTTTAAACTTCCCCGAAACGTTTTTTCCCATCCCAAAAATCATATTCTCTATACAATCGTCTCGTACGACGTCATCCTAAATCGTAAAGACGCTGGACACCATGCGCACGCGGCCCACGTGAGAATGCACCCCCGCTTGCGTGCGCTCGTCGGCCCATTAGTGTCCAATCGCTGTTTCCGATCCCCGCTGGCAGTCTGGCACCCGCGAGGAGCTCGCCTAGCTCCCGCCTTCCGCTCCCCAACCCGGCGGCCGGCGGCGCAGCGCTCAGCCGCTCGCGCTCCGGCGCTCCGACACCCTCTACCTCACCCACCAGCGCTGCTCCCAAATCGGTCGCTCATTCTTCGCCCTCGCTCAACCTTCCTCCCGCTCGCCCACGGCCCTTCGTCTTCACCTCCCTGCGCGCGGCCCGCTCGCGGGCCTTACTGTCTGGACCAGATGGTGTTCGTGCATGTTCTCGGCCATCGAACCCTCCGCCGCCGTGATTATCTCACGCTGCATCTACACGCTGCGCCAAGTCCGGGGCTTCGGCAAACCATCGTCGCGCCTCTGCCAACGGCCTCAATAACTCCTGCCTCTACCGGTGTATGCATGTCAATTGCCTGGTTGGAATCACTTCAGCACATAATTAAATTTTCAGGTTGAGTAAATGTGTGATGCTCAATCTCCCACCTCTCACAGAGTCACAGTCTCGATCTCCATAGGACCAGTCACAGAGGACAATGCAAGCGAGCTCAGGCAGTACTCATCATCTAATGCGGGTGATTGCAGAAGCAGCGAGCATCTCTTGCTCCAACAATCTTCACTGGAAGTCAGGAACCCCATATGATAGCAGGTGTTCGACGAAATGTCCATACGATATTCTGGACAGGGTTCCCTTGAGCTCTTGTGCGTTCTTCGTGATTGAATACTACTATATTGTTACAGTACTTGGCTGTGCAGGGGAAAGATCTCGAGAACTGGCTAGAGAGGAGCATTCACTCGACTGTTTTACTGACGGTGAAAAAATTTTGAGGGCTTGGAGATGTTAAAACTTCTGAAGTTCCATTGTAGTAGCACTTGACTGTATAATCTTACTTTTGGTATGCACACAGTTCGACTGATTTCTGTGGGTTTAGAATTTTACTTGTGACAAAGTAGGTGTATATAGAATAATAATGTATTGTTGTTTAGTTTTCTCACTTTTTGATTATGAAGAATAGGTACGTGAGGTGGCGGTGAACAGAAGGTTGAAAAGTTGACACTTTCATCTAGAGTGATCTTGTGGAGGTAGAGCTGGGAGGAGCGGAGACCTTGGGAAGGAGAAGCCGAATCTGGAGGAGCAGCGCTGCACCGGCTGCAGCCTACTGAGATTGGAGGGTGCGAGGGGCGAGGTAGTGTTTAGTGAATGCCTGTGAAGGTTCGTGACACTGGAGGGAGTTTGACGAGTGAATGGATAAAAAACTCTATAAATAGAAGCGTATGATATATAAAAATATAATTCTATGATTTGAGTATAATGTAGCTACCAACCCTTTTCGCAAACGATGCGTAAAAAACAGAAAAATTATTAATATGTAATTCAATTATTAATCTTTTTCAATCCATAAATAGACCGTATTATGTGCAACATAATTAAATAGACAAAGTCACATTATACTTTTGAATTATCCTTCACTTATTATAAAATAGAAAAAGCAATGCTTTCAACCGATATAAGTGGGTGTGGCATTTTACATTTGTATTGAAATATTTTCTAGAGAAAAAAAACAACCAGTATATGTGGGTATTTATTGACATAATCGTGTTCAAAAGAAAAGATAAATCATTTTGTATTACGTGTGTGTCGCACATGCGTTTTTACTAGTCCCGTTAAAAGTACTTGGCAGTGTCAGTTCGGTTGCAAAGAGACGTAGATCCTTGGCTATTTGGCCCTACTTCTCTACGAATATTTTGACCACAATGTGACATATTCCAAAAATATTTTTCAGTAAAACTTGATACAATTTTGCATATATTTCAAATCCCACCAAATCCTAGTAGAATTTTGACCCTTGAAACAAATGCGTGAAGAGTAATTAGCCATAAATTCGAACATGTTATAGGTCGCTGATTTGAAGTCAGTGGGTAAGTTCCACGACCAATTCAATTACAATTAATTTAGCGGTAGGCGTTTGCTAGCTTAAGCTGTTGAAATGATTATAACGAGGATGGTGAAATATCTATTCCTAATATACTTTCATTAATAAGATCTTTTTTTAGAGACTTCAATAATCAAGTCTTGCTACTGCCGCAGCTCGCTCTCATATCCACGATTACCAAAAAATGTTCTTATAAATCGATTGATTGATTAAATCTTGTGTCATCTCAACTGTCCTTTAGTCTATGGTCAATGTGTGCCGGGTTTTCTTTTTCCTAAAAAAGTCAGATTTATTTGTTGTACTATTCCATAAAAAATAGAAGGTAAGACATATGAATAATTTAGTCATCACAACCTCTGCATTATTTGTTTTCATGTTCCATCTTAATACTAGAGTACATTGCAGTGGTTGCAGCTAGAGCTAGCGAACTACCAACTGTGTTTAGTTGGAGTTTCTAGGAAGCGTATTATGTGAGGGGGATAAATAGGAAATGTGGAAAAATAATTTTCTAGGAAGCATGTTATGTGAGTGTGAGGGGAATGAATAGAAAGTAAAAAGTATTTTTTGCAACTGAACACAATGCCACATGATACAGATGAAAAGCACAGCTGAAATGAGGCACAGATGAAATATTATTCCTACATGTATATCTACGACCGGTATGCCTTGTTAAAATATATGGACTTGGCTCACTATTTATTCAAAAAAACTTCTCTTTAATGTTAATAGATATTATGGCCAATCATATATGGCTAATTAAAGAGGAACTCAGTCGATAGACCATCGGCACATTCATTGTGAAGCCGGTAAGAGGAGATTGACGAGCCACATACGCGTGTTCCCTCGCCTTGCCGGGCCAAGGGCATGGACGAGTCGTGATGAGCCTGATGTGCTTATGATGGGGAAAGGTTTTCCACCAATGAAAGGTAATGGCGATTGATTTTTCCATTATGGGACGATCAACCGTTTCCATACGAAACCTTTCCATCCTTGGATGTGTCCAGGTGTTGTGGTGCATCCTTCCTCTCCTCCGCTCGACTATAAGACTAAGGGACCGAGGGATCTTTCCTCTTCCGGTCTTTCCCATACACCAAATACAACCAACATCTACTGCTTTCCACATTTTCGCTGGCGCTAAACACACACCTCCACCGAGAGCAAGTGCCTTCAATACGTTGCTCCTGTGCGAGATCCTGCTGAAGAAAATCAGGTTTATGGGGAGCGTCTTCACGTGACTGCTCACCCTGACCTATGTTGTCCTCACAAGTGCATCGTTCGCCATCGACTCCCTAGAGAACACTCTGTGTATGACTACTCTGCACCTTGTCTTCTTCCCGGTATGACTCCCGTGAAACGATCTCGACCTGTACGACTCCATGGTCGTCACTGCATCAACCGGTATTCATGCATCGAATTCATACTGGTAGTGGTTCCACCCCTGAGCATAAATCGATACCCTCTTTCTAGTTTTATTATTCTCCGTGTTCATCTTCAAATATGTGTTAAACTTAACATGTGTACATGTCTTGTCTCACTCACAATTGTCCATTGATGAATATTTTTATTTAATCTTAGAATTAAAATATGCCCAAAATTACATAATTATCTAACATGCATGCCATGGGCTCTCATGCAAATGGCATTCAGAGATTATCCGATCCTGATGACCTGCGGCGCAGCCAGACACTTGCCGGCCGTGCAGTCGTAGATTGCAGGCGTTGAACTTTGAACAAGAAACAAAACTCGGACGCACAGGAATATGCATATAATACAATATAATCTCCGGAGGTCAAAATTCTGTGCGAATCAGATTTTAGTTCATTCGCTGGGACGAAAAAAATAAAGTCAAGATTCAAATAGCGACAATCATTGAGATCCATTGGGGTCAACCTGCTATTCTATCACTACGATATCTGAATGCGGAAAAAAGAAAACTGAAATCCAGAGCGCTAGCAGCCGCCCTGACGCGGACAGGGAGAGGGGACTCGTACGTAGCCGTAGAAGCTGCGACCGGAACTCACAACCGTCTCCCAACGCCCGAGATCCAACTATATTTTTTTTTTGAAATAATGATCCAACTATATTTCCCTCGTGAACGCTCGCCACAACTAACCCAACATGCTCGTGATCGTAGCTCGTCTCTGATGACAAGGGGTGTCGTCCGTGTCATGCTTGGCCCTCACCGTCCCTATCTTCCTTATCTCCTCCAGGCTTTTTTAATGGTCCTTATTATCTTTGTTTTTGTAGTTTGTCCCTTTCCCCCCTCTCACATATCGGGAACCCTTTATTGTTTTTTTTTTGCTCCCACCATCAACAACCCAAGCCCCACACCCACACACACACCAATTTAGCTTAGCCCATGCTAACCTTAACCATGAAAGGCCACCATGAAAGGCCACCAGAGATGGAGAAGATGAACTGAAGAGGTGGAGTATGAAACATTAGTTTAGAAGAATCCGGGCATTTATTTTTTATCTAGCACTCCAAATTTATAACCCTCGTATCTTATGAAGATCGAATGCCTTCAAACCGTTGCCACCGAAAATACCATTTCCCACATCTCATCGCCAATGCTCTAAGCCTATAATGCTTGCGTCACAGTGGGCTCTACCGCTCTACTGCCTGTACCTACTTTTTCTCTCCAGTAGCTAGGATTTACACATTTGAGGTCCTCCTCAATTGGTTCTTAAGCACCAAATCCACGATGCACTAGTAACGAGCTAGCTTCACGTGCTGCCATGAGAAGCAGATGGTTTTTGGAAAGCTCCTCAAGGAAGATAACAGGTCAGTCTCAGTCGAGTCATGAAGAAGTGTCATGACATTAAATATCATATCACATCAACAAAATTTGCTTACGTGGCAGGATTATTTATGAGGAGATAGGAGGGAGAGGTTCATGGGAGGGTCATCACCATGACCCTTGGCTGGCACAGTTTTCGAAGTTTACAGTCTTGGTAACTGTGTGATGACACTCCCACTGAGACTGGCCTCACAACTCACAACCTGAGCAATGGATAGCTATAAATGCTGATGGAGACAAGTAGACATCGACGATAGAATGGGAGAGCTATGCCAAAGTGGGTGACAACCTCGAAATGACGCATGTGGATGAGAAAGCTGAGATAGGTAAAGCTACAATAAAATCGTCTTGTTTAGTTCTTCAATTTTCCACCAACTTAACACACTGACAACCGTACCCCTCTCACAGAAAATACAACTTGCCACCAACTTATTGAACTAAACAGGGCTTGTTTAGTGAATGAGTGAATGACTGATGAGTAGTGTTGGGCGAAATTGGTTCAAACCATAGTGTATGTTTACATGTTTGGGCTAGGAAGAGTTGTTGGGTACGAGAGTTGCTTCACTGATGTGTTGGAGGCCTATTCAGCTATTGAGCTACTCCGTATGCTGTAAAAAAAAATGACTATTGTCTCATCTTTCAATATGAATGAGAGCTCTAAAACTAGGTCAAAGAGGGAGATGAGAAAATACAAGCCAGGTCTTTTTGTGTTTTTTTTTCAAAAAAATAAAAGGTGTATACATCTCTTGTGTCATCGTTTTCTTTGCAATTACGCACTGCCAGAATACCGTGGATACTGGAGAGAGTAGGCACAGCACCTGCCGTGCCGGTCGGTCGGTCCTGATGAATTGCAAAACCACCTCACACAGTGGTCAGTTGGTCGGTCAGTCACTCCTGTTGTTTTCTCTCCAAGGATATTCAAGTCGCTGTTGGACTCCCACAAAGGCTCGGAATCGTATCCGATCCTTGGCGCGTGCGCGTGCCGCCATCGTCGTTTAGACCAGAGCCTCGTGTGAGAGCCCCAGAGGGAATGCGCGCGCGCCTTTGACAGAACAGACCGACGCGCGCGACGGGCTCCGCTCCACCTCGTCTTCTCGTCTCATACGCAGAGCGCCAGAGCCCCCCATGTCAAGCCACGCCATGCGGCTGGGTGGCGCCCATGCCGTGGAAACGGGGGGTGGCATGGCAGGTGCGTGTGCACACGCAGACGCCGACGCGGTTTTACCAGCGCGCGCGCGCGCGAGCTCAGCTCCGCATCCGCTTGCGGTCGGGGTGAGGGGATAGGACTGACTGGGTCCCCGACCCGCGACCGCCCGCCTGGCTGCGTCTGCGTGCGTGCGGTGCTCCGTGGACTCGTCTCGCCCCACGTCGCCTTCGTTCGCGGCAGTAGTGGCATGAGACGAGCCGAGCCGAGCCTCCCTCGCTTTATATATGCGCGCGCCATTGGTTTGGGGGTCCTCGTCTCCACCTCCGATCGATCCTTGTCCCCGCCTCCCGATCCATTTGTCGTCCTCTGGGACAAAAGAAAAAGGCATCCCATCCATCCGTTCATCCAGAGCGCGATCGAGCGCGGCCTATGACTCTGAGGTCGCCGCCGGGGGTGATCGACCGGAATGCCGCCGCTGCGTCGCCGAAGCTCCTGAGCCCCGTGGCCATGGACCTCGGCGTCGCCGGCGACGTGCCGGCGAGGTCGCCGCCGAAGCTTCTCAGGACCAACTCCTCCAAGAAGGTGTCCGCAGCGAGCAGCCTCGAGCGCGCCATCCTCAGCTTCAAGACCTGGCAACCCGCCGCCGCCGATTGCGCCGCGCGTGCTCCGGCCGCCGACGACCATGCGCCGCCGCCGACCCCTCGCCGGCGCATCCACGGCGCCCGACCGGGCCCGCTGGACCTCGACCTCCACCACCACCACCAGAGCCCCGGCAGGAGGACGCCGGCGGTGGCGGACGGGGTAGCGAGGTCGCCGCTGCAGGAGGCGGCGGCGACGACGGTGCAGAAGATGTTCAAGGGGCACCGGACGCGGCGGAGCCTGGCGGACTGCGCCATCGTGGTGGAGGAGCTGTGGTGGAAGCTCTACGACCAGGCGTCGCTGGACCGCAAGTCCGTCTCCTTCTTCACGGGGAAGCAGGAGACGGCGGCGTCGCGGTGGCTCAGGGCAGGCAAGCGCATCGCCAAGGTCGGCAAGGGCCTCTGCAAGGACGACAAGGCGCAGCAGCTCGCGCTCCGCCATTGGCTTGAAGCGGTAACTAGCCACTAAAACTTCTGCATCGCCATGCATTCATCGTGTTGTGTTGATTCATCGTGCTCATCATCTGCATCTGTTCGTGCCAACCGTTAACAACAGATCGACCCGCGGCATCGCTATGGCCACAACCTGCATCTCTACTACGACATCTGGTTCCAGAGCTCCAGCACCGAGCCATTCTTCTACTGGTACGGCCGCGCGCAATATGATTGACCCTCTCTGGGTCTCTGTCATTCAATACCTTTTTGGAATGGTTGCCTGAGGTCCTGACAGGAATTTATTGTGCAATGTTGTCAGGCTGGACATTGGAGCCGGACGGGAGATCCACCACCCAAGCTGCCCGAGGAGCAAGCTCAACTCGCAGCTCGTCATGTACCTGGGAATGGTGCGTCACCATCGTTGCCTCATTCAACTCGTACTAGTAATACGCTGTGGTTTTATTTCGAACGCTGACTGACTGAAAGCGGCTGCGATTTGTGAACGCTCAGAACGAGCGAGCCGCCTACGAAGTGGTCGTGGAGGACGGGAGGCTGACGTACCTGCAGAGCGGCCTGCTGGTGAACACCACCGACGAGTCCAAGTGGATCTTCGTGCTCAGCACCAGCAGGTCACTCTACGTGGGCCAGAAGAGGAAGGGCCAGTTCCAGCACTCGAGCTTCCTCGCCGGCGGCGCCACGTCGGCCGCCGGGAGGCTCGTCGCCAAGGAAGGCGTCCTCAAGGCCATCTGGCCATACAGCGGCCATTACCTCCCCACCGAGGAGAACTTCAACGAGTTCATCAGCTTCCTCCAGGAGCACAACGTCGACCTCACCAACGTCAAGGTACAGTACATATTGCTCTACCTATCTGTTGTTCATTCTCATCAATGAATGGCGACGCATTGGTCTGACTCTGACGACGAATGCTCGATCGCCTGCTTCTTCAGAGATGCTCCGTGGACGACGACGAGTACCCATCGCTGAAGCGGAAGCAGAGTTCGGCCGTGGACCCGTCGTCGCAGCAGGAGGAAGAAGAGCCCAAAGAGACGATGGCAGGTCAGACCACAACGGCAATGGAAGAGGACATTGGAGCAACCGCTGAGACTCCGGCCGATGCGGCGGAGGAAGACGAGGCCAGCAGCAGCAGCAGCCGTGCGCTGGTGAAGTGGACGAGCGGAGCCGGGGCGCGGATCGGGTGCGTCCGGGACTACCCGGCGGAGCTGCAGAGCCGGGCGCTGGAGCAGGTGAACCTTTCGCCGAGCAGGTCGTCTGCGGCGGCGCCGCCGCTGCTGCCATGGCCGGTGCCGTCGCCGCGGCCGAGCCCGCGGATCAGGCTGTCGCCGCGGGGGCAGTACATGGGCGTGGCCGCGAGCCCCGGCGTGAGGCATCCGGCGAAGCAGCAGTGCCTCGGCATCCGGCCGCCGATGGTGAACCTCACGCTGCCCACCGGCAGGAACAGCAAAGGCATCGATCGATGACTCGTCGGCAAGCCATCACTGAATTGATTAACCATTGCTTTGGGATTTTTTTTTTGATCCTACGAAATTGTAGTTAGCTAGCAAGAGTTGTACACTAATATTGTTTTTATTTTTTGTAATCTTTGTTGTTAACAACTGGCTCTGCGTACGTAACACAGCCCCCGGTGTGTACAGATGTAATATGACGTGATCTGCACAGACTGAATTAGTGAATTGCTCGGGTTTTTTTTTCTGATGAAAGAGAAGAGTCATCTGTTATTGTCTGCTACAGTTGGTCAAGATCAGCAAGTACAGCACGGAACACCTCTTTGGACCATCAAATCGTAGCTGCGTTCGCGGCCTCCAATGAAACGAACAAGCTCGTCATCGTTGTCTCTGAGAGACGCCGATCGACAAAACTCACATCTGCTTTTTTCCTGGAAGGGACGGCGTGTGACGTTAGACCATCCAGGTTGCATTCGCACTGCATCCCTCATCTCTCCCTCTCCATGTCTGTGAACGAGGACGACGGCAGGAGACTCGGCAAATCCTGAGGAAGCTGTTCTTTTGACCAAACGATGCAGCAGAGGAGAATGTGAGAGAGAAACCTCAAGGCACGTGCCGCCGAGGTCAAACGCTTTCGGATTTTGGTTCCCGTGCGAAACCTTTTGAATCGTTTCGCTTTCTGTCATGATGCCAACGCCAAGCACAAAATTTCCATGGACCAACGCCTGCTCTTCTCCTACCGACCGAGCCAGGCTTTTTCATAGCTTGGCTTCGCTCAGATGGCCGGCTAGCCCGGCCTTGCCGCCGCCTTGGTCATTGCCAACGCAGCAACCTGCATCAACGAATAGCCAAGCCTCCAGGAAAGTTCCTGGATACTGCGTACGAAGGACCGGCCGGCCAATGGCCACACCGTAATCAACCATGGACCATACTCCATGGGTGTATGATCCTGTCAAAACTAAAGAAAATATACATTTTCCTCCGAGCATTAACACGTAAAGGTTTTTGCAGCAATCGCGCCGCTTCCAGTAAGCACAGGTTTTAACCTATGGACAAATCACACTACTACTGTATGTTAAGAAGTAAGAACACAATCTCAGATCTGTCACAGGCAGGCAGCAGCTTAAAATTTCAGAGGCCAAGCAAAGGCAGCTGTTGCGGAATGTATAGTTGCAACAGAGCAGGCACCATAAATATCTCCCAAGTGTTCAAAGCTTTTCCCAAGCAGGCACCGTAAATCTCTCCCAAATGTTCAAAGCTTTTCCCAAGCGGGCAAGCGGCCATCAAATTCCAAAGAGCAGCACATCACAACAAATGCGAGCCTGCAGAAATCTCTCCAGAATACACCATCATTCACGGGATTCGCGCCCTTCCACGCAATTAAACAAATGTCAACCTGTACAACGGAGGCTAAGCATAGCCATTGACACAGTTTCTAATAGCCATCACCCCACCGCGCTTAGGCTCACTCGCCCAAACCTCTTATTAGTTGGCCACCCCTTGGCATTTCCATCTCAGCTGACCGTGGCACATGAGAACATCATATGGGGGGTAGCGCACCAATGATGCACCCTGTCAGCGCCAGGTCCCAATAGATAGGCTAATAGTGAACCCTGTCATCGCCGTCGAAATTTAGGCCCTGCATGCCCCTGATAGTGGACTCATAGTTCTTTGGGTTAGATGAGTGGCGCCTGCCAGAAGACGAGCGCCTGCCGTCCGAGGAGTCAGGCATCTGCGGGCTCCACCGTGGAGCTCCTGACCTCTGAAATGCCCCTGGGCTTGCGTCAGTAGTACGACTACGCGTTTGCTCCGCCTCAGTGCTTGGTTCTCGGCTACTGGAGACAGCAGGCCGCCTTGACGATCCGCTTGAACGTCCCAAAAAAGTCGAACTGGAGAACTACATGTCAATTAAGGGTCAGATAATACATATAAATTCACACAAACGCTCCATAGTCCTCTGCTTCTCATCATCACAAGCAATATCAAACAACATGAAAATATCTAACAACTCACCATAGCATCTTTTGATGTTGATTGCTCATGCCGAACAGGGGACTTCTGCTTGGCTAGGCTGCCAGCATTTATAGCTGGTGGTGGGACCTGCCGTCGTGTGGGGTCCATGTCTGACCAACCACTTCTCCTTCCCTCTTCAGTGCCTAAATAAATTTAGCAGACAATCAAAATTACATAGAATTCCATATGTTCATAATAGGATAGAATGGGAAAGGCCATTCTCAATGGCATTTCATATATCTCTCTCCAAGAATACCACATAAGCAAGATATCATTTAATTTACAATTGAAATAGCTCCACATAATGTATAGTTTCCAAGGCTACATGCAAGACACAACATATCTTAGAAACAGTGTACACATCGTTTCATGGGGATGAAACTCATTACACCTCTCTTCATCAATTTTTTGCCACATCAACACTGACATGGCAGCCTATTTAATGTGAATGAAACAACCATTGAGAATGGCCAAAGGCTATTCCCAATGGGGAGTTTCATTTCGTAGTTTCCAGAGTGCCATGTCACCAAAAGAAGTTTCAGTTGGTGGATGAAACAAGGCCCCCCAATGTGTGATTTCATTTCACGGTTTCATAGGCTGGCCAGGCACATGATTGGACGTGGTTAGATGAGATGAAACTCCCCCACGATGGTAACAGGTTTCATAGTCTTGGAAACACTGTAGGCAGAGTTTCATCCTGATGAAACCCCTTCCCTCTCTCTTGGAACTATTTAATGTGCACAAATGCTGACATGTCAAACTATTTAATGTGCATGAAACATCTATAAAACTTGCACTGGAAATGGCCTAACCAGAAAAAAAAAGGGTAAGAATCATGCCATTAACAGTCAAATGTTTTATTATAAGGCGCTTGGAGTAATGCAACATACAATTAAAGATGATAGGACCAGACAATATAATTGGTTTTTACCTCCATGCCATTACTGTAATTTTGTAAATGAAATCCTCTTTAGAAATATATCTAAGTTTATAAAAGAGTCTGATATGTAATCTGTGTCCAGACTGATTCAGTGGACGCCACTGAATATCACTAACCAAAAATATTGGAAATTGATGCAAGGCTGCATGAGATTTATCTTCCGATAAAAGAAAGAAACGGCAGCAAGGTAGCATTCGAAGTGTAACATGAGATGGACATACAGCAATAGGCAACAATGCATGAATGGTATATATTGCTTAAATAAGAATGCATGAGCAACAGCCAACAGACCTGAATGTCTATTATTGTTTGCCACAGGAGCCATCCCAGAGCTTTGTCCTACTGCTGGAGCCTAAATAAGTGATTATGAGCAAATAGTCAGACAAAAAATCCACATGCGTACAGCACTATTACATTGAAAAAAGGAAACAGGGTGAGAATTTTATGTACTGACAACTGCACGCGGAGGAGCACTGGTCATCTGTGCCTGTTGGTACTTTAGAATTGTCCAGTCAAAAACATAATCAAACTGAAAGCCTGCACGTTAGGAAACACGGTTACAAGTAAGCATTTTGCAGCACTGAGATTCAAAAACATTGTTTAATCCTAAATAAATACTGAGTGTATTAACAAAAGTAAAAAAAAAGTAAACCAACCTTCTCGGATAAAAAGGTCTCTGAACAATCTCTTGAGATATTGATAGTCTGGCGCATCTTCGAAACGTAGTGAGCGGCAGTAATGGAAATAAGAAGCAAATTCAGTAGGATATCCACGACAGAGGGCCTGCAATAGAGGGAACACAATAAAAAGCCAATATGCCAATGGCAGTAAACACAATTCTTTCTAGAGCAATGCTTTACCTCAGTTGAAGTAGCAATTTTTCTTTCGCTGATCTTTTCATACTTTTGTTTCTTGTTTCCAGCTTTGAGACCCTGCCATGGAAGGCTGGCGGTAACAAAACCTTAATCGTGTTAATACATATCACATAGTCAGATATGAAATACTTAATCGGGTTATGTTAAACAACCTTCCTCTCAAGAAGTACATCAGTACATATCCAAGAGATTCCATGTCATCCCTCCGGCTTTGTTCTATGTGAAGCAAAAGATATGATATCAAAAGAAAAGGACGCAGAAAGGAAAGAGAAATTTGCTAGGAATCCAGAAACCACATGCCTCAAAACTAGGCACCACCAGATAAAGGAGTGAACATTGACCATTAAAATAAAACCTACCAATTCCAAGGTGGGTATTCACACTTGCATATCTTGCTGTCCCAGTCAAGTTTTTGTTCTCTCTGCAATTAAATAGACAAGGTTGAAGGTTCATGCATTTTAAATGGAGGTGATGTCCGAAATCACAAAAAGAGAATATGTTCATTTTTTTTAACTTCTAAGGTACATGGAGCAATCTTGTGCGCATAAATAATTATGGACCCAGCGTGGTGGCATCAGAACTACGCAGCAAAATATATTGCTGGGAATAATGTGGAGTAGGTACAATTCTTTTACTCCAAAGTGGAAAGAAATATTGTGGAACAGGTACAATTCGATTACTTAAAAATGGAAAGAAATCAAAAGTTAAATAATGAGTCATGTCATATTTACCTGTATGGAATGTGCTGGTGTGTTGATGTATCTCTGTACTTCTTTGCAAGTCCAAAGTCTATAACGTAAACCTATACAAATATTAAAATTAATTATTAAATGCACATGCACCTGCTATTAAACACATGGGTCAATGCAGACTGCAGGAATATAGTCAATCACCTGGTTTGCCCTTTTTCCAAGACCCATGAGAAAATTGTCTGGCTTGATATCTCTATGCAAGAATGACTTGGAATGGACAAACTCAACTCGGTTGATCTAAGAAAATAGAGGACATTAATACTACACATAATCAAATAAAAGCAGATGAAATTATGTTGGACAGAAACAATTCTTCATGGAAAATTAACATAAAGTATAGAAAGCAAGCAAACAGGAGAGTGAAATGGTCATGACTTAATTATGCAGCATACCATTTGATCAGCAAGCATCAAAACAGTTTTGAGCGACAGCTTCCTGTTACAGAAACTGAAAAGATCTTCAAGGCTTGGTCCTAGTAAATCCATAACCAACACGTTGTAGTCACCCTCAACACCAAACCACTTAACATTTGGAATTCCAGCTGTACATGGAACAAAAATGTGATTAACACCCTTGTGGCCTTGTGCAGTGAAAGACGGAGAATAAGATGACGATGAAAATAAAACAAGGTGTGTGTGTTAATATTACTTCCTCCTTGAAGTATTCTGTATAATTTTGACTCGTAAAGCAATTGAGGATGTTTTGTCTTGACGTTTTCCTGGATAAAGCATTAGAAACGACAAGTTGTTATCCATCCATGTATGAAGCTGACTAATGGAACAATACAAAGATACCAAAAAAGCTCAACACGAATTTCACATGGCACAATATAAAGTCCATAACTGCCACGATTAAAATCTGTAAAGTCAAGCAATGGATTCTTTCTTGAGCATCATGCATATGTCCCATGTCTCTAAATCTGATAGTAAGACAGAGAATCTAATTCAAACAGTTAACCAAAGTTTCGACAACATACCTACATTTTAAAGTTGGTTGTTAGTCATATATATGCATATGTTACCATCATGTGCGTTACCAAAATACATTAACAGGTGAGTTGGGCGAGCTATAATAGCTGCCAGTAAAACCAAAGGAAACAACTATTTTCACAAGCATGAAATAAAAGATTCCTAATATGGAACATTTAATTCGACCTGCGCACCCTAGATCAGTAAGTCTTACTTGCCCAGGTAAAATTGCAAATCACCCTAGATCGCAAAATCTGGGGAAAACAGAGGAACTCACCAACTTTATTGCTACCTCCTCGTTGGTCTGCACGTTGGTACCTGCACAATCATCATAGAGAACCAGGCCAGCGGGTAGGGAGTAGGGAAAAAATCATCAGACGCTGCTAAAGACGGGGATTTTGGAACTACAAGATCTTTGAGCATAATTGCGCACGAACCGAGAAAGATCTCCCCGAAGGAGCCGCTCCCCAGCTTGCGGCCAACGCGGAACCTGTTGCCGATGCGCGGCTCCATGGCTGCCGCAGGCGCGTCGGTGGAGACGATCCCGGGAATCAGCAGATGCAGACGGAACCTGACATGCCGGAATCAAATGGATTCAGTCTGCTGCCACAGGGATCCGGGGCTAGGGCTCGAGTGGATCGAAGTGGGGGGATTGGGGATTTCCGGTCTCCTGTTTTTCCTCTTTCGTGCTGCTGGTGTCCTTATTTTCTCGCGCACGGGACCGGCTGCCTGGCTAAAATGAGGAATTACTGAGAATTCGAGGTGTCCGATAGTAAAGATGGCTAACGGAATTGGTGTCGCGGTTTGGTGCCCCTAGTTTCCCTCTGGTGGCCTCTCGTCTCCTTGCCCCTCTTGCTCTTGCCAGCCTTACCTGACTAAGACCTGACCACTTGTGTTCCATTCGGGCCACACTCTTATGTTTGCCACATGCTAAATTAGGACACCACTCTTGCTGATAGACAATTCAAGAAATCAAGTAAACATTCAGATGCACAGTAGCATGTTTCTACTTACACTATCCATTGATGTAAATTTCTGAAGAAGATTGCTATGCCATTCCAAAGCATATTCAGATCTGCGAATAGTTTCTCTTTGATACTGTTCGTCGATGGCTGAGACAATAAAGAAAAAAAGGAGTAAAAATATAGTTCACCAAAGTTTTGGAGGACAGAGATTTACGAACTAAGAGAATAAACATAGTGCTAAACCATGGTGATTGTGGGGAAGTATGAAGATGGAGGAGGAGATAGGCGGGTAAAATGTTTGCCAATGGTGTCTTCGATAGGTATTGTAGCCGAGAATGTATAGGGTGTTGTCATAAACAAATATATAAGAAAAAATCATGGCTTTTAAATATTATAATATGACACGTAGTACTTATAAGCCTCCAGGTGGCATTAGCCGCCAAATACAACGTACATTTGTCATTCGATTGTTCTACCCATGCAACAAGTGTAACTATATTCCGCCGTGCTATCTATAGCTTTAAATGCCGTCCAAATATCGAGACGATTTATTAGAAAATAGTTGCGAGGATGGTAGGCCCGTGGTGAGAAGAAATAATAGTTATGCAACTGTTAGCCATATATTTTTATATACTTGCTTTATTACAAAAAATATTATAATTATACGAGGAACAAGTTGGCACACTAGTATCATAGCATGAACTCATCAAAATATTGATTCAGGGTCATAGGTATAGTAGAAATGCCCATGACACATACAGGTCAAGGCAATGAAATTTATTTTGTAGTCCATACATGATTTTGGGCTGAACTAGATCAATTCGGGGTTGTAATAATCTATTTTAAATATTTTGTCTCTGAAGTCTAAGCTGGCCCAAAGACAGACCTATCTCTATATGTCCATTTTAGTTCAGAAACCAACCGACTTTTCTATAACCATGTGAGACTTTTGCCCAAATATAGTTTAACAAAGTATGATGAAGGTGAGACGTGCAAGCGAAAAGGTTGGCATGAACCTAGCAACTTGATATTGGCCATCTCACTATCTCCTGTATGTGGACAGGACAAAACTTCATGGAGATAAGATGGTAAGATGGCCATACCCTTCCTCTTGTATATGTTTCACTAATTGAACTGTAAATTTGCTATTGCATAATTGTCATTTTCACATGAATGGGCCCTGCTTATTGGCCAGGCTGTATCTCCAGAGGGCAACTAGACTTGGCTAGCTAATTTTATCATTCTTGATTCATTTATTTAGGTTGTGTTTGGTTCATGCCTATGTGTGTCGTGCCGCAAGTGCGGCGAGAAAATTGTTCACCACATCTTAGTCACGTTTCAGCAAGAAAATCAATAGAGATTGCATGTATATATATGCGGTGTGCCTAAGGTTCGGCTATGAACCAAACACGTCTAAGAATGTCTAATTGTCGCAGTTGTACACAATTAGTAACAAACCAAACACATTATTATTCTCCTAGATCATTCAACTCAATGCGTCTTAGAGGCGTTTGGATCAATGGGCTAATGTTTAGCCCATGTCACATAGAATGTTCAAATAATAACTAAGCGAATTAACACATGAGCTAATTATAAACTAATCATAGAAGCCCGGACTAATTCGCAAGACTAAGCTATTAAGCCTAATGAATCCGTTATTAGCAAATGGTATTGGTAGCACCTTATTGTTAAATCATGGACTAATTAGCCTTAATAAATTCATCTCAACAATTAGCCCAATAGGTGCACTTAGTTTGTAATTAATACATGCTAAATAATGTTGATTTGTAATGTGATATGGGCTAAAGTTTATCCCTAAGATCCATATGCCTTTTATTAGTAGTTGCAAAATAATATACATATGTTGGATGACTACACGGTGATATACATAAACAAGTTTTTCTTGTTATCTTGAAATATAACTTATCTATGACCCATCCAAACACCCTAGTGCTTGATTTAGCTTTTAAAATCCACAAACCAATATTCTAATAACCTCACATACCTTAGCATTTACCAGAATCTATTAAAGAGAACTACGGCGAGCAAGCTATCAATATGAACTTCATAAAGAGTGTGACAAACCACGAATTACAACAATAACTGCAAGCGTAACTCGACACAAGATAGAAAGATTGCATCATGAGTTGCGAGCACCACGCAACTAAACAGAGAAGACAATAGAAAGTAAGAGAAGGAACAACTCTTAAGTTAAGGACAAGGACCATGATTTGTAAAAGCCATAAGCGAACCACACTTCGCCACAAAGTACCGAGACAAAGTAACATACTTGCTAGCTTCACAAAGTCATTGTGCTACTCCCACCCCACGTAGCTACGCCTCACGGCTGCCACCTTTCAACACCAACAAGGGGAGGAAGCCTCGAAGGACCGAGGGACTGCCATAATGGAAAGGGGACTAAGAATGGAAACATAACGCCGACCAAAGTTTTGTCAAAATCACGTTTACCAGAATGCATAGGGTGTCTTGTGAAAATTTTCCTAGATACTAATACAATTGATCCACCCACATTCCACTCCCTGTCCATGAGGGCTCCGCAGTCAATTAGTTTTAAAAAACAGTAATTGCCCTCCAATATCTATGGACACCTGATGTCTTTTTTAAACAAAGACGCTTCATGCCTTCGGCTCTTACAATTTAAGGTTTGTTTAAAATGTAGAAATTTCACATGAATCGGTTTAATGTCACAGAAAAACACATATATCAAGAAAAAATCCCGCGTTTGGTTTAGTTGTAGACACCAGCCATAGTGCCTGGCTCAGTTGTGACAGTGCGGATTAGACACCAGTCATAGTGCCCACTGTGCAGGAATGAGAATTCCTTCCTGTGATAGTGCTTGTGAGCGTTTAGTAGCGGACGACGTGGTTTATTTCATGTCCACAAAAAGATACTACTAAAAACCTCTTGCAGTGCACCTCACATGCGTGATCCTCTCTTCCATGACTTGCTTTGCTATAATGCTATCGATGCAAGTCTATTAATGTTTTCCTTTTGTTTGTGGTCAGTTTGGGTTTGGATTCTTCCCATTTCCTCGTTATCTGCTAATCTTTCTTTCTAGCTTCGTTCGCGTTCTTTCCCACCCTATTGTGTCTAGTCACTCTGACCAAATCAAGCATAGATAAAATCAACAAAGAAGGGTGTTTGGATGGATATATCTCCGAAGCTAGCACTAGACTGGCAGCCTAACCCCCATTTTGGTTGAGATTCATGTACTCCTCCCCTCCCAAAATTCCGCATAAAAATGGACAAAGCTTGTCTTTTCAGACCGAAAGCAAACCAGTACATATCTTCTATTGCATTGTTTGCAAACCAAGTTGACGTCCCTTGCAAAAAGCCGTAGGCTAACTAGCTCTTCTCTGTTTCGTAAAAGAAAAACTAGCTCTCTTCTTGATCTAGGCAGGGGGAAGAAAAAAAAAATCAGCAACGTAATAAAATGGTTGGGCAGCCAAACGGGGAAGCAGATTGGCTTCCCCTTTGATAGCTGGAGGCTTCAATGCTGTGTGTGCTCCACCACCGTGGAGCGGGATCCACTCCCCAACCATGGATGATGGAGATGCTTCCGTCCGACGTGGTCTTCTCGGACCCTTGGATATCTTCATATTTTACCCACAGACCGGCAGAATGAGGGAAGAAAAAGTTCAAAAGAAAAACTATGTGGGTCCGGCTCCAAACGACTGCACTTTTTCTCCCTGAAAATGCAACACGTCCCCGGCTTTAGCATGACTATAATCCGTAGTTCCATTCCATACTCCCCCAAGACAAGAAGTTATTCTAATAAATTAAATAACATATAAAACCATATTGCTTCTCATTAGGAGCATTTAGCAGTAACTAGTTCTTGTAGGTACATGTAGATACTAAGGGGCCTGGCCCCATAATGCTCCCCTTAAACATAATTAGATCGGTAGAAAAGAAGCCCAGCATAGTTAAATTTCTTTTTATCTAATCCAGATTGGACTTATGCAACTTGCATCATTGGCTGCTTTGGCCCAGTGAAAAGTGACAAAGGACCCCCTACAGGTGAGAGTGATCAGGTTGTGTAGAGAGCATAGTAGACACGAGGTGAAATTTTTTAAAGAAAGGCCTAACACTGACTGTAGTTGGTATATAAGACAATTAGATGAGTTTTTGTCCTAATGTAAAATTTTGATCGTGCTTCGCTACTGCTTGTCGCCGGTTGCACCCCTTTGTTTGGTAGTTCATTAGCTGCCAGCTCCTGTATTGACAACGATAGGGGCTACGGGCATATTTGTTTGTGCCAAGGTTTGCCCCGCCAAAATTGGTCAGGTTAATGCCAAAACTTGAGTGTAGTAGTGTTTGAATTGTGACTTTACCAATAGTTGTCAATGTTGTATATCATGTGAGTATGGCTTATGGGTTCCACATGTCATAAACCATTTTTTCACGTCCCTAAACCACTGTTTGGTTCCAGTTGTCTACTTGGGTAGGAGAAAGTCGTATAAGAATATGGGGTACACGGAGCCGGAGCGGTCATGACTCAGGAGGGAGGTGTGGCGGTCGGTCCCGCGTCTCGCTCGTGCTCGCTTTCATTTTCTGATATTTCTTTTGTTACATGGACATGGACGACTGGCGGTGTGTGGATCAGGATCCCATGTGGCAACCCACCTCTTCCACAGCACATCGGAAAGAAAACAAAGCAGCAGAGCGGCCAGCAAGCGAAGAAAGAAATTATTATTACCGCAGAACAAACAAAACAAAGAAAGTACCCCCGCGCCTCCTTTACCACACCGTCGTCGTCTCCTCCCCCTCCTCCCGTGTCTCCCTTTTCGTCCGCCTCCTTTCCCCTTCCGCCTCCCCCACCCCACCCCCCGCGGCCCGCGGCGGCTGCTGCGCTAAGGATATTTGCGAATTTCCTCGGCGCCGGTCCCGATTCCAGGTCCACCTCCCGTCTCGACCCCCACCGCTCCATGCTCCCCCCCGCTCGTCGCGCCGAGATCGGATTCTTGCCGCGAGCCTCGCTGATCTCTGCCTCGATCGGGACTGGTGGTGGATCTTTCTCGCCCGCGAGGCGCGCGCGCGCCCGTCGAACCCCCCTTCCTCGTCCTTCTTGTCCTCGTCCCCGCCCTCTAAACCTGGCCCATGGCCGCGCCGCTTCTTCGCTAGCTGCTGCTGCTGCCAGGCCGCCGTTCGGAGCCATGAGGCGGGGGGGCAGCAAGGATGAGGCGCCGGACAAGGTCATGGGACCTCTGTTCCCGCGCCTCCACGTCAACGACACCGTCAAGGGCGGTCCTCGCGCGCCGCCCAGGAACAAGATGGCGCTCTACGAGCAGTTCAGCGTCCCCTCCCACCGCATCAGCAGCGCCGCTGCGCCCCCCGGACCCGCGCCCGCGCCGCGTGGCACGCCCAGCGGCCCACTGCCGGCGCGGCGACCTCCTCCGTGCCATCAACGTCGGCCAGCCAGGTCAGCAACGCCCATTTAATGATCTGCGTGTGTCTGCTTGTCTGACCAGTCTAGTCTTACCTGCATGTTAGGTTGATTATTAGATGGGAGTAGTTTGATAGGGAGTAGTTTTGATAGGGAGTAGTGAGTACAGTATGGCACGGTATGCTTGGGAGAGGAGTTTGGCCCGGAGAGAAGCAGTTAGCAGCTACACACACGCATGACCTTTTCAGTTTTCAGCTTCCATCAGGGCTATCCCAGATTATATGAAATTGCCACATCAGCTATACGATTTGCGACCCACTTAGGATCAGTGTAATCATTCTATATTTCTATTGAAAGGGGCCGATGATGTTCCTCTCCCTATCCTGACTGAATCGAAACTGTTTCAGAAAACAGAAATGAAATCTGTGACTGATGCTACGCCTAATTGCAGAAGATTGCCTCTGTTTCTTGGTTTTCAGAAGTGTTGCCTGATGCCTGTGTACTGTTAAACCTGCCAGTGACATGTGACTGTGACGGAGATGAAGCTGAGTCAAGTGATTCTATCATTTATGAAGTATTATATTTGCACACCCAAAATCAAGGCTTGTTGCTAATTAAAAAATATATTTGCGCTCTACACTTGTGTAGGCACCTGATTTTTTTTTCCCTTTGATTGGCACTCCATCCGTTCCAAAATGTAGGCTGTTTTATCCTTTTTTCCCCCCCGAGGAACTCTATGTTAGGCATTAGCTGACCTGAGCATGCCATTAATCATGGGATGAACTATTACACCCAAATTTGTGAGTACAAATGGGAAAGAGAGGGGGAGAAGTATACTTTTACATGGTTAAGACGTTCGCACCATGCAGGGACGCACGCATGCACACATACAAAAATCGTGGGGGGAAGTATGATTAATGGCATGTAAGTCTTGAATTACAGATTGTAGTGCTCGATTTGCTGTCCAATATTCCTCTCTGAATGCAGCGCCATTGTGGCTCTTCTAAAAATAAATGTTTGAACTGATTTGATGTTGTAGATTCTGATGTTTTTTTCCTTGTTAAATTGGTCAAATTTAGATAAGTTTGGCTTAGGGCAAAATTAAAACAACCTACATTTTGGAATGGAGGTAGTAGCTGAGTAAATCATTACTTGGCACAGGCTATAGTCAGAATGTAAGGGTGTAAAACCTAAATTTATAAGACCATTGGGCCAGTAAATATAAAGTATTTTGTTTAGAAACTTGTTTGGTTACTTTCAGTGTCGAATCCCTAATGTTCAGTTTAAGCAGCACTTACTCCCATTCGTAGAAAGGGGATCATGGAATGAATTAGGAATACACCAGCTACTGCTATGAACTTTTCCTTCAAAGGCGGTTTGTTCTCGTTCTTGCCTGCATACTCATCCGCATTTGGTGTGTAAGGACTAATGACCACCCATAACTATAACAGCATTAATAGTCCTCTTTTTCTTTTTTTCCCTTCCCTTTTTGTTCAGTTCTTGTTGTAATTTTTTGCTGTTGCATACTTGCATGGAGGGGTTTCTGGTGCATATAACTTGAATAAACTTGAATTTTCATTCATACCATTATACCTGACCTGAACCTTTTCTTCTAGGCTGGCGGGAGCGATAGACCACTCTTCCCATCATTTGTGTGCCTTCAACTGAACCTGGTTGTTCATCACATGGGCGGGCTGGGAACACTACAAGAGCAGAATCTGGGAGGCAATCCACACATCTTAACAGCAAGGATACAAATGCTGCAGGACAACTGCGGAGCATAGTTCAAACATAGAGAAGAACGCCAATCAGAATTCTTCGGGAAGAAATTGACCAATGATGATGATTTTACTGTTCCTTCCGTCTTATATTCCGGAATGCCCCACATTCCACTCAAGAAAAAGTTCACCCCCTTCCCTACCACAAGTCCGTATAAGAGTGTGTCTGCAGTGTCTAAATCATCTGCAAAATGTTCTAACACTGACAAGAGACACTATCGAAGCGAATGAATGATTCTGATGCAAATATCAAGGGAAGTCTCCAGCAATTAAGGAGAAAGAGCCAGCAAAAGTGAGGATAGATTTGGAAATCGGAGGGAGCACATCACAATTTCAAACATCAAAAGAGAAATTGGGGAGACAAGACCCAAAAGTGTCTTCTTACAGGGACAGGCTGAACAAAGATAATGTTGCTGATAGGCAACATTCTGAAATTGAGAGTTATCAGACAAGGGGACGGAAGGAAAATGCTGTTGAGACCCAGAACCCTGCAAAAGCTGAAAAGGTACCATCATCTAAGCCATATGCTGGTATGGTACAGAGTGGTGATTCTGATCTATTGGGGCGTGGCTTAAGAGTGATAGGTGAGAAGAGGAAAATGTTACATCATGGTGTGGATCAAAACGATGATTTGTCTGAATCCTCAGTGGAATCTCTACCCGAAATGGAGATTTCTCCAGATGATGTTGTCGGCGCAATTGGCCCAAAGCATTTTTGGAAAGCCAGAAGAGCCATTGTCAAGTAAGTGCCAAAAACTTGAGGCCATGTTTATACCGTTTTAGTAATATTGAATGGTTTGTAAGAACATACTGTCTTGGCCAATTTTGGCCTAACAGTTTATGTCCATCATGTCTTCAGTCTGGACTCTTCAACTGCCGCCATCGAACAATTTGTCATTCCCAAGTTTTTTTTTCCTGTTAACCACAAATGAAGTTGTTTTCATTAGAACCTTTCCTTTATTTCAAATCTGATTCATTTCAAATTATCTCTGGGCACATGCATTCATGAACTAGGAGTATAACTATAGGTAGACAAGAAAAAAGAGATCCCAATTGTTGTATCTTGTGTGATGTCATATAGTGAATGCTTGTGAGATGCGAATTGTTGTACCTTGTGTGTCATATAATGAATGCTTGCCTTTTTTTGTCAGACATGTGCTTCGAATATTAATTTCTTGATCGGCATTGTAAATTCCCTCTTCTTGTTGTTTACACTCGCTTTTTCTCTTTATACTCTATACAGTCAGCAGAGGGTTTTTGCTGTCCAAGTATTCGAGCTACATAGGTTGATCAAAGTGAGTCTGCGGCAAATAAATTAACTTTTTCTGGGTCACGCTTATGGGCAGGTGAACTTAGTGGTAATTTTGAAGCTTGAAATGTGATTTAACCGTTGTTTGTGTTGACCTGCAAGCAGGTGCAGAAGTTGATCGCGGCATCACCACATCTACTTATTGAGGGGACCCATGCCTTGGCAAAGCCTTGGTGGCGAGCAAGAAAAAGGTGGCTGGAGGAGATACCGAAAAGCAGCTTCAATCTGCTAAAAACAAGGATGATGTGCAACCAACTCTGCAGCAGCTAGAGTACTCAAAAGATGAGTACTCAAAAGATAATACCGAAGGAAACCAGCCTTCACCAACTCAAGATGATGTAGTTGGAGTCCAACATAACATTCAAGCTGCAGCAAATGGTGCCGTTAGCAGTAATCCTCCCACAATGCCTACTCCTGACAACAAGCAGAACAGTTGGTTTCCTCCCCATCCCGAATCAGTGGCTTGTTCCTGTCATGTCTCCATCTGAAGGACTTGTCTACAAACCTTATACGGGGCACTGTCCTCCAGCAGGAAGTTTTTTGGCCCCATTTTATGCTAGCTGTGCTCCTGTAAGCATCCCTTCATCAGCTGGAGATTTCATGAGTTCGCCCTACGGTATTCATATGTCTCATCAGCCACAACACATGGGTGTTCCAGGTCCTCCACCCATGCAGCCGATATACCTCCCGCCCTTTAGCATGCCAGTGTGATGAACACAGCTGTGTCAGCCTCTGCAGTTGAGCAAGTGAGCCATATTGCAGCATCACGGCCTGATGGACACATAGAGCAGCATTCACGGAGCTCGTGTAACATTTCTAACTTGAGGAGCGAAGCACTGTCAGCTGGCATTTGGAGATTCCATGCATCAAAGGACAGTGAGGTGCAAGGAAGCAGCGCAAGCAGTCCTTTTGATAGACAGCAGGGTGAAGGAAGGGGTCCTGCCACCACCCTTTCCTGCTTCTTCAGTTGGAAATGGGCAACCTCAACCTTCATCCGGGAGCAGGGAGATTCCCGGGCGAGTCATTAGGGTTGTTCCACACACTTCACGTACTGCTTCAGAGTCAGCAGCACGGATTTTCCAGTCAATACAGATGGAGAGACAACAAAATGACTCGTGACTCGCGATTGTATGCTGTATGTTTCTTGATTGGTAGAGTTATATAGTACATGTTTAGCTCAGAGCCTAGACAATTAGTGCTAGCTGATGTATTAATTTTTGACCGGTAATACACTAATACTCGATACATATTATTGCCATAAATTGGCTGACCTGATGTTTTGTTCACTGTAAATCTGTAAATATGCGCACTCAGGTGTCTGTCAATGTTAGAATGAAGGCCTTGTTGTATTCTGTAACCTGTATTGGTTATTAAGTACAATACATCCTCTATACAGAAACTGGAATTTTGCATATGAAACGATTCTTTTTTTTTTCAAAACTTTGTCTTATTTAACAGGGATAGAGCCCATCTCCGGTGGCAGGTGCATCATTCCAACGTGGCATCATGAATTCATGTAATGATCAGCCGACGCCAAGGTCATGAATCGATTCGTGAGACAACAAGATCAGATCATTTACCCGGACGAGGGCGAAAGACACATGCTCCTCTTTCGGTCCTCCCCAAGATCCTTTCCGTCTTTTTCATCGGCATGGGTTCCACTTCCACCCATGTAATGATCATCCGACGCAACCAGTAAAATCAGTAGTATTTTGGGCCATTTCATGACACACGGTGGCCATGAACCAATGCAGCCGCTGCATATGCATTTATGCTCTATTCTAAGTAATCTTCACTGGCATCCAAGTGTTGTTATATGTGCTTTCTGTATACGAAATTGGAATAACCTGAGGACGGAGCCACTGAAAATCGTCTGTTTTTCTTTAACGCTCGAAATTTGCAATCGCCCAAAGCTGAGGTGGCGGAGAAGCAAAACGAGTGTTACGTGTTGCTTTTGTGGCCCAATGTATTCTGGTGGACCCAATCTCATATGGGCCGATCCGACAGCCACGTAGACGGAGCCGCGCCGCGCTCACTTTTCCCCACCCCTCTCGGCATCCTTCTGAGTTCTGTCTTCTACTCTCACGCCGCCTCTCTCCCCATTCTAGAATCGAATCCCAGATTTTGGAAAACCCTAGTCCCCAACCGAGAGAGAACGAGCGGAGCTGGGGGCGGAGGCGAGATCGAAGAAGAGATGGTGAAGTACGGCTTTCAATTGCGCGGACCTCGAGGCCTTAACCGTATGCTGCATGGCCTGCAGCCCCTCCGGTAGGTTGCGATGACCACTTTTCACTTACTTTGCTAAGGTCCTAATCTGGCTCATCTCGCGTCTTT